>JACSYO010001682.1:2460000-2742500 GCA_016806645.1 Ophiodon elongatus | reverse complement strand
TTCATGTCAACATCCCATTAGTTTTGATTCATTTTGTCAGTGAATCATTTTGGGGTGAAAGTATAATGTTGATGCGGTGGAAGAAGTCATAGGCATTGATGACAGAATGCAGGCTTACATCCATTTTTTTCATGTTTTCTATGAGCCAACATGCTGACTTTTAAACAGACCTTTCCCTGGTTATGTCCAACTCCAATAACATCATGTTCCAGACAAAATTATGGTGAATCATGGATGAATCAAGATATCATCAAAATGCCATTGCCCTATAACCTTGCAATTCCACTTAGTTCCCTGCTTCTGGTTCCAGTAAAAGAGGAAAATCAAATCAAAGAAAACAAATGAGACCAAAGTACAAAATCGGACACATGTACCAGCTGATTGACCTTTGACTGCTAGTAAAGTAATCTAAATTTCTAAAATCAATTCTAAAATGAACATTGAGCCTTGAGATATTTTACATTTTGGACGGGTTTCAGGCCAAAAGAGACTTACAGGGAATTAAATTAAATTAGATTGTAAATGGCTTCATCCATTTCAGAAAAAAACAAATAAATGATCTGATCATTGATATCTCAGAGCTGGTAGAATTAAGACTGGACGAGAGTCCAGAATGTTTTTCATTTCTGCACAGAATAAAAGTAGCCAACTTCATGTTAGATGGTAGGTTGGCAATATGTTCACGGATTTTGGCAGTGACCAAAGACAGCAATCATTATTTTTACTCAGTTACACATCCTAGAGTGACATGCAACATTTAAACAGCGATGACATCATCATACTCAAATACTGTTACTTTCTGACAGCTTACAAGTACCACAGTAAAACTGACATGAATGGTAATCAAGAAAAACGTTTATTTTCTGATTCAAGATCAAGTTTATGTACATTATGTTGCCATATTATTGGGTACACCTGGCTAACACTAATGGTGTCTAACACAGCCATGCCAATAAACCCAACCTTTGTAAAGGGTTTATGTTTGTTTTTTGTTGAAACTGTTGAGGTTCAAATGTCATTGTTGCTCTTGGAAACAGCAGGCACATTTAATAGATTTTATGGAGCTTTCAATCATATCACCAATCAAGAATGAATTTTAAACCTAAGCTATGAGTCCTCAAACAACTCAGCAACTATTGTAAATGAAGATCATATGATATGTATGAAAGCTCCAGAAAGTTATTTGTTGCTTTCTCAACTGCTTTACTGAACTGCAAGGTGTTTCTAATATTTCGTCTTCTCTCATTGAAGTAATATACAAAAAACATACTATTTATACTGTTCATGGCAATTGATGGCTTAAGAAAATGGCCAGTATCACTGTCAGTAAGTTCCAACTCCATTCCTTTCTTCTGCAGCTGGCTTTATAAATGCCTCCGCAATATGTTTTACTGACCTGTTTTAATAGGCCTTTTTCATGGAGGACATTTTGATATGTCACTGTGGGAAAAGAACAGGTGTACATGATCAAATTAATGATGGTTGAATTTCATATAGCTGCTTCAGTCTCAGGGTCCTGGTATTGTGCATGCTGGCTCACTGTCATGGGACACTTCCATTTAACAGAGTCATCATTAACATCATTAGTAATGCTTGTTTTTATTTCTATGAACTATAGCAGATATTGGCAGTCTTGGTCAAACCCTAAGTTTCCCCATCTTAAACTGGGTATCTATAATTTCCAAGCACATTTTTTTGTCCTTTCTGTCAACCCTTTCCACAATGTCCCCGTGTTTTCTCTCTCACACAACATCAGAAGACTCTTTCCCCACACAACATGACATGTATAAATATCAATGCCGAGACATTTTCTACTGATATTCAGTTGATTGACAGTGCCTTTCACATAGGCTACACGTTGCATCTATTTATCCCCGCTGTTCTCGCATTTATTTCCTGATGGCTTGTCTGTTACATTTCTTTCATTTTCGTGAGAGGGTACAGTCTTCACAGCCATTTGTTTTATGCGCAGATGCAGACACACTCCCACAGAGTTTTATGACGGCGCTCAGTGGAGCACCTCCATTACAGACATTCATCCAAGTGACAGTAATGCACCGATAAAAGAAATAAAGAAAAAGACTGGACGAGGGCACAGACCACCAGATGACCAGTAAGCGCATGCACCCAGGGACACACACAAACACACACACACGCAAGCATACATACATATACATACACACACAGAGGCCTGTGTTTCAGATGAATACAATCAACTTATGTTTGCTGAATTCCAGGAAATATTTTGTGATGAACTGCTGTAATAAACCTTTTTACCACACTTCCTGATACCCCTGATTCAGTTAGGGGTTTCTTTCATTTCCCAGAATGCTCTTGTCCCCTCCAGAGAAGGGTGATGAACCTCTGGTAAACACAGGAGCTTGTTGATGATCACAACCTCCCCCATTATGTCTACAGACACGTTGACAGTACTTACAGTAGTGCTTTTCAGCATAAGTAAATGTTTTTGATTGTACTTGTTTTTTCATTACTGTGTAAGTCACTGAATCCAACCTTATTACCTCATATGTTGCTGTTTTTAATTGCTGCCTACCTTGTAAACAAAAATACATTTGCAAATGTTTGTCAATATTTATATATATATATATATATATATATATATATATATACTAGAGGTCTGAATATTCACTGGCTTCATGATTTAATCAAATTACAATTCCCAAATTACGATTCCCGGCGCATATTGATCTTTCCCCATTGTCTTTATCAAGAATTAATACAAGTTGTCAGATAAATCTAAACTCCCATTTTATTTGGAAAGTGCCTTCAAAAATCAGGCTACAACAGTCTAATTTAAAAAGCTGTATCTTTTCAATTCCAGTATCTGTGTGACCCCCTCAGTACATCCATTACATTATAAAAACTAGCAGCTCGAAGACAGGGCACTGAATATCTATGGCATTTTACACTGCATGAATTATCTTCGCAGCAAGTGAACTTTTCCTAACTGATACCTCTTCTACTCTTCCTTCCTTCTTCCACGTCACTCCATCTCCGGACAGGGTTAATAACACTATGGTTGACTTTCAGCCTGCATGCACCTTTATTTCAGGCCAACATCGTTGATAGCAGTGCAGCTAAGAATGGTAGCGAGCTTGGAAGCGACAGCAACAAACTAGTGGACTGCCGAGTGCCGTCTCTGCTCTGCACACAAGAGTGTGCAGAAACCTACTGTTCTAGGAGCAAACGTCAGGTGTTTGTTTGAAGCAGAGATTTATATGTTGCTTGTATAAAAACAGGATTAGTCCAATTAAAATATTTTTTAATAATTTAGCTAAAAACAAAATGTTTAGTGCCCCGCTCTCCCCTGCATGATGGGTTGGGAGATATTTGGTTATAAAATTAAAGGATTGGACACTGCATTGGAATTTTGACCCCAATGATGGCGCTAGACAAAAAAGTTAAAAGATCAAGTTATTATAATTCATCCTGACGGGAACATCAGAACCAAATTTAACATTTTATTTAAGGCTACAAACGTAAACCTAATGGTGGCGCTAGAGGGAAAAGTCTGGGTATAACTTAAGAAATAAGGATTCATCCTCTGGTGACCGTGAATACAAAATGCCATCCATATTTACACTTTGAATGTCTAATTATGAGTAATTAACATCATTCCAAAATGACAACTGTTGAAATGAGCTCTAACAACGTTACAACAAAACTCTATATTTACTGTATCAACAGGACCATTCGTGCTCAACACGACACAAGTTTGTCTGTTCTTACAATGTGCTTCAACACACACAGAAGCTGACCTTGTACAATCAATGTTGGGGGCAGAATAATTTACTCTTTATGGATCCACTTTATGCCCCATATCTCTCTGTTCTATCTCTCTTTCAGGCCTGGCTGTTTTGTTTGGGATTATTTCTTATGGAAGCATATTGATTGAAAACTGTTGAGTGAGCACAAAAACAAACTCACGCCGCAATCAATCTGATAGTCAGGATTGAAGAGTGTGCACAGACAGAATGCAAGCACAACATCCTGATTTGTTTTTGTTGCAATTGTAACTTTGAATTAAAGGGACACATACTGCTATAATTGGAAAAGTGCAAATGTGAGTATCAGTGCTTTAAATCATTAACAAGCAGAAAGGACCTGCCACTGCGAAGTTGCAACTTTAGTAGACTTTACAGGCGCTTTAACAACCAAGTCTAAAACAAACTCTGGTTCATTTGGTCAACTTGTTGGGTTCATTTGGGCTGTCAATTTGTCAAAAAAAGAAGCTTCTAAGTGGACCAACCACAGAGTTGTTGGATTTTAGATGAGATGTGATTTTATTATGATTTCAAAAACTATACTACTAGTAAATTGATCTGAGATACAAAGTAATCTGATAATAAGATGGTAACCATGTATGCAGGGGTTTTCCCTGATCAATAAGGCAGTCAAATGCAGTAAAAACTGCAATGTGTTGTGCTTGTATCCTCTCTGTACTTTGGTATTTCATTATGTCCAATTAAAAAATACCCACAGTAATCCTCACCTTATCGCTGTACAAGACGTCTCTTTTTGTACCCTGTCTCCACATAATAATGGATCATTTCTTCGTGAGCTGTTTGAGACAGCACAGAAAATAAACTCATAGAAGCAGACTAGCTGTCAGTCACAGCAACTTGTTTTTCCCCTCGTTGGCCCATATAGCGCAGCTGATACAGGACCAAATGAACTGAACTACAGTGGCTTTGGATTTAACCCCTATGGATGGATTCACACTCCTTTGAGATTATCAATACTTTGATCAGGTCAGAGACAGATTGTGTCACTAAATTTGGTAGAAACCACAGAGTCACTGGTCAGTGTTAAGTGCTAAATGAAAATAGCTGCCGTTGATAGATGATTTGGTTTCTATAGCAACCGCCATTACAGCTTCATCAATCATGGTGGACTGGTGTGCTCTTGTAGGGCTCATTACTCGCTATAAGACATACACACACGCACACGCACACGCACTGAAGAAATGGTTGAAAGCTTCAGAAATACTCAGCACTCTGGAGAGCAGAGGACAGGCTGTCTTATGACTTCATGGTATTAAACACTTCATTCTGAAAGATTGAATAAGTGGGAGTGATACTTTTATGTGGTATGTGTGTGTGTGTGTGTGTTCATTGCATGCACCCCGACCCCACACACTACGCTCCACCACCACACACACACACACACACACACACACACACACACACACACACACACACACACACACACACACACACACACACACCTCCAACATTTCTTTCCCGTTGCTCACCCAAGAGGATGAAATTCTGACAGCCCAGAGTTCAGAGCTAAAACAAACGTCAAGCGTCGCCAGCCAGCAGTAACAGCCAGAGCATCGCCGTTGTCGAGTGTGTGCATGTGTGTTTGTATGACCATGCATAGATGTGTGTATGACGCAGGCTGTCTGTGGCTTGCACGGCCCAGCGGCTCGTTGTTTTGTTGGTTTTTCTCTGCCACTCTCATGACATGCCAGTTTGTAACAAGCAGAAGACAGGCGGGATGAAGCTACACTGACAGCATGACCTGCAGAAATACGCACATCAACTATCCTCTCATAAGTACATATCATACTTACAAGAAACACAAAAGGTGAGCTGGTTCATGAACGTGATTTATACATGTTGCATGATTCAAAAGACAGAGTCTTATTGGCAATCTTTTAGTGAATTCACTTCATAGATAAAGGATGGTAAGTATCCGTGAGTCTGGATCACAAAAGTAACAACCTGATTCATATTCTTTAGGTGTTCCTAAGTCAGAATGGCTCCAAGGTTCGTCCGATTTAGATTAATGAACACTGTCAAATAAATCAACCCTGTCTCCTACAAATTAAATTCATATGCAAATATTCTGCAGTACATATTTACATTCTGTGTCAATGATCATCACTGAGAAGTTCAGTAAAAAGGTCTCTGGATGGCTGTGTCAAGAGTTTGTCTTTGATACTGTTGTGCCAATAATGAGAAGTCAATCTCCTATCCAAAATTGCCTTTATTACAATCATTATTACTGAAAGTTAATTCAGCAGTTGTCAAAAAAAGCCTAACCAATTAACGACCTGAATATAATATTGACATTGCATTAGTTCAATGATCATTTCCAAAATTAATTTGCCGTTGGCTGCCAGACGTGCTTATGTATGTCGGTATGGGAGACTGCACTCAGCTCACCCCTCGTTGGACTGACAGGCTTCTAGTGACACATCACACACGCTCGCTCGCACGCACACACACCGTTCAGTAAAGTGCCCGCAGTGATGCTTTTAAGCAATCTTGTAAATCCCTGTTTAAGTGCTTTATCTTCAGTAAAGTAGATAAGTAGCCAACTAGTGTAAAATAACATGACGCTTCGGTTGTTTTGCGTTTCCTCCAAACCTGGCCTCTAGCACATAACTGTAATGTGCAAGTTAGCCCAATGAGCCACAGTTCTAATCCTTAAAATTATAATCTTTCAGATTTCAGATGCTGTTTGACTTGTTGAAGTCTGTGGTTGCTGGTGGTAAAGGTAAGTGTGTCTTAATAATAAAAACCCCAGAGTTCTGATTGAATGACACTTGTGTTAACCACTGAGGATGATAAAAACATAGAGAGGCTGTCAAAAATCTATCTGTTTCAACTGCATCTGTGATAAATTCATCAACACTGTGGTCAAAAATACTTTTTCCACAGATGTGAAAATGTTGTCATGCATCATGTCCAGTATGTTCATGCATTGTTTCCTGTGAATTCAAAGTGGGAGGTTACGCAACTTGAATCCTGGGTGGGAAAGACGGACTCTGCCAAACTGAAATGTTTGACTATATGGTGCCTATGTTTTGAATTGTCATGGACCTCTACATTACTGTATTAAACTGATAAGTCTGCAAAAGTTTAGTTTGTATGGCACATCTTGGGTAAATGCTCATGCTTTTGCTATTTGTGCAGTGGATTCATGTTTTGCAATTAACCAGATTTGCAGCTGTTTCAGACGACATTTACATTTTTCATATCAAACTGCGTTTTCTTAACCTTGACCAAGTGTTTTTTGTCTACCGAATGGCAGTCATACTCTACCTTAAGCGTACGTATATCTAATTAAACATTAAGCTGTACACACTTTCTGACATGGTGACTTTGTCTCTGATACAAGCGATGCCTCTGTGCTGCTCCCTGCCATTGCGACATAACACTCCAGTTGTGAAACCATAATGTAAAAATGCCAAATGCAAATGAAAGGCTGATAAACTGCAAGTGTCCTACAACATTATGAAGGACACGATATGGAAATATTCGAGACCGGGGTAATGATTTAAGATTCTGTAATCTTATCTTCAAGAAACACTATAACTCTAGGGTCCTTTGTGTTATTATTTAGTTATTATCCCTCTTTTAGTTGCTGTATTCAAGCATCCTCTGAGCACTGTTTTTTTTTTTAAATAGTTTAGTAAACTTAAATAAAAATGTTCAAGCTTAAAAGAATCTTCCTAAGGCTAAAAACACAAGGATAAAGGTCTCCTTTTACCTGGTGGTTGATTCCACTGGGATGAGCTTTTGAAGCCGTTTCTTTCTTGTCCCAGAGGAAACTGAGTCTCACATCATGTCCTCCACCTGTGTTCCAGATATTGTTTCTTAACGAGGTATTCAGTTCAGTTGGTGTCAGCGTTTTCATTAGCTCCTTGTAGACTGGCTTCTTTTCAGATGCTTTAAATTTGCTCCTATTCCTGAAAAATATCTTCTCCTAACTGACAGAACTCCTGCCTTTTCTCAGCATTTCGTTAGGGTATCACAACCCAGTTAATATTTTTTACGAGTCAACATAACATCTGAGAAATTCCGATCTGGTTTTAGAGCCCCTCAGAGCACAGAGGCTGCTCTCCTCCGAGAGACTTATGACCTTGCTTCTTAGCAGCTGATGCTCAGGAAAGTTCCATTTTACATCTCACTGCAGCCTTGAATATTGTGCACCAAATCATTTTATTACAGCGCTTAAAGGGCCACGTTGGGAGGACGTTATATTCAGTTTGTACTCTTGGAAAGTCACCTTGAAAGTGCATTCAGTTCAACACAAACAGTTTGGCAGCATTTCCACATTTTTAACGAGAGCTGTATGCTTTTTCTATGTATGTAAATCTGACCATTGAATGATTATGTGTCCAGCAATTGTTGATTTTCACAAAAGATTTGACACTGAACAGATACTACCATGTTCATGCTAACAATAAGTGTATAGACACACAGATCATGTCCAATCATTTGATGTGGTTCAAATGAAACGATTAAACAGCCAACCTGCCTGCCTGCGTATGTACAAGCTGTGAGCTTGACAGCTGTGAGTACTAACAAGAGCCGTGTTCGTTGTTTACGTTCGCACTGATAATTTGGGGGGAGTGGCTTTGGAGGGAGTGGCGGTCAGTGTTGTAGACTTGACAACTTTCTCGCTAGATTCAGCAACTTTTAGAGCTATTGCTTCTCGCTTCTTTCATTGGAAGAGTTGGCAACACTAGGCTTTTCTTAAACGAGGGAAATCCTGCCAATTTTTTAAGATTACCAACACTAGCTTTAAGATAAGATATGATAATCCTTTATTAGTCCCGCAGTGGGGAAATATACAGGATTACAGCAGCAGTAGGTAAAGTGCAAACAATATACATAGTAAAAAGAAACAAGATCCAAACAAGTATTATAAATAAGCAATAAGCAAATACGCATCAAAAACAGTCGTAAAAAACAGTAAAGAATCCACAATAACTGAAATGAAATGAAATAATTATATACAGACAGAATAACTATTATAACTGTTATTGCACAGTGTATCGTATTGCACATGTTTTAAGTGATTTTTTGTGATTTTGTGGTCTACTGGAGCTCAGCTGGTTGTGCAGTCTGACAGCAGCAGGAAGGAAGGACTTGCGATACCTCTCCTTCACACACTGGGGGTGAAGCAGCCGGTGGCTGAAGGAGCTGTACAGAGCTGGAAGAGTGGACAACACCTCCCACCCCATGCAGGACAGCATGGGGTGGGAGGTGCTGTCCATCAGGGATGAGAGCTTAGCCATCACCCTCCTGTCTCCCACCACCTCCACTGTATCCAGAGGACACCCCAGCACACTGCTGTTCTTCTTTATGAGTTTGTTAAGTCTCTTCCTGTCAGCTGTCGAGATGCTGCTGCTCCAGCACACACCATAGAAGATGGCTGATGCCTCCCACAAAGTCAAAGAAGGTCTTCAGGAGAGCTCCCTGCACTCCAAAAGACCTCAGTCTCCTCAGCAGATAGAGTCTGCTCTGTCCCTTTTTATAAAGTGCCTTTGTGTGGTCGGTCCAGTCCAGTTTATTGATCTAGGGAACACCCAGGTACTTATACGATCTCACAATCTCAATGTCCATTCCCTAGATGTTCACTGGTTCCGGAGGAGGATGGTGTTTACCCCGGAGGAAGTCCACCACCAGCTCTTTGGTTTTCGCAGAGTTAATCTGGAGGCAGTTCCGCTGGCTCCATCCTATGAAGTCCTGGTTCAGTTCCCTGTATTCCCTGTCATCGCCGGCGGAGATGAGGCCGACGATTGCAGAGTCGTCAGAGAACTTTTGCAGGTGGCAGTTTGCAGAGTTGTGTTTAAGGTCTGAGGTGTATATGGTGAACAGGAATGGAGCCAGAACGGTTCCTTGTGGGTCCCCTGTGCTGCAGGACACCTGGTCTGACTCACACCCGTATCCGAATGTACTGTGGACGGTTGGTGAGGTAGTCCATGATCCATGAAGTGAGGTGGTGGTCCACCCCGGTCTGCTCCAGCTTGTCCCTCAGAAGCAAAGGCTGGATTGTGTTGAAGGCACTGGAGAAGAACATGACTCTCACAGTGCTTCCAGCCTTTTCCAGGTGAGAAAGGCATCTTTGTAGTAGGTAGATGACAGCGTCATCCACCCCGATGCCAGATTGATAGGCAAACTGAAGTGGGTCCGGAGAAGAGAAGCAACGTTAAGCTAAATTTAGTGCTGGCCACAAATCATTGATAGATTCTTAAATGTTAGATTTGACAATTGTTTATTGATTTTAAAAGACAACATCATTTTTGATGGAAAGGTTTTGTTATCACACTGATTTCGTCAAAGGTTGGTTGATTCATTTTAACGTGAT
Organism: Ophiodon elongatus; assembly: GCA_016806645.1. NCBI lineage: Eukaryota > Metazoa > Chordata > Actinopteri > Perciformes > Hexagrammidae > Ophiodon > Ophiodon elongatus. Next base: position 2,732,369 of record JACSYO010001682.1, on the reverse strand, counting down.
AAAGGGGTGTAGGTGGAAATGAACACAATTCTATACTGCTATTGATGATCTCATATTTAAATATTTGCATATATACTGTAAATTGTTATGAACCTCCTGTTAAGTACATAACATTTAAGGTTGTATTGTACAGCCTAGGAAAAAAATGTTACTTTGGCTAATTGAAAATATTTGGTTTCACTGTGACTTGAGTGCAAACCTCTAATTGTGTCCCTGCATTGTGATCTGCAACCAAACTAGTCGTGTACAGTTGAACTTTAGTTCTTGACCTTTCGGCTTGTGACCGATTAAAATGTTCACCATAGTGTTAAAATGAGTTGAAACCAAATTAACTTAAGAGTGATTTTTTTTCCATTCCAGATAATTTTTTCTGAAAGATTGTTGAGAACTAATACTGCTCTCATTCTTTGTGACTGTGTATGTTGTGTGGTTGGGAGAGGAAAATGGGAATGGAATTGTGTAGAATGACATAAAATATGTTTTGACAGTCTTTTGGGGTAGATCTTCCTTGTGTGACAAGTAGCTATAAATTGGATACACAGGTACATTTCCCAGTAGATGTGGGTAGAAGGCTCCGTATTGTGACTCCTTTGTTGCTTTCATTCGAGCTCTAGAGCTACACATCATACGCCCAAGCTGGCTTCAAATCTGATCTCTGCAGAAATGACAGACATCCTGAGGAGCATGAACAAATGATCCCTGATCAGTGGAGGCTGACATCCTGACTGAGAGGGTGCATTGGAATACTTTTCCCTTTCGAAGTCTTTCCCATGGCGTTTATAATGTCCTAATCTGTGCTCCCTCTTTCCCTTCCCCTTATCTTGTAAAATGAAATATAAATCCAAGCAGGGCCAAGTCATATGAATACTGATTCTCCTAATGGCAGGTGAGTATGGTCACACGTCTGCATGCAAATGCATGCAAAAAGCATATCTATGCACACTCACACATTCTCATCACACGCCATTTTGAGCTGTTGCTAGGAGCAACAAGTGCACTCATATTTTCCCTGGGTAGGTGTGATTATGAAGCATTTGCCATGGGCCCGCTGTCATCAAAGGGGGCCAGTGACGGTAGTAAAAGGATACCTGATGAACTCTTTATTGAAATGGAAATTTGTACCGATAATGGTTTCCAATAGATTTCCCATCACGTTTCGGTAAGGACCGCACTGATTTGCTGCAGTCTGTCAGACTAGACTGTTCATCTGCGCTCTCATACTCCCACCCACTCACCCACGTCAGGCTTGATCAGAGTGGTAGTTCCTGCGGACTGAAAACTCTCGAAGCACACTGACTGAATGAGGAAGTGAGTGGGTTTTAAAAGGACAGGATCTTTTCAGCCTTCAAAGGGAACGCAACTTAAAGCTGCATTAAAGGTAATGTATAGGGGCCACTAGTACAACAGACGATTCCCCTGAGAACCAACATGCTACTTGGAACCTCCATTTTAATTTTAAATTGTGGGTTCACTGATCGACAAACCCAAGACAATACCAGACTCACACAACCAAATTGGAAATCACAGTAGGGATGCAATGCAGGGATTCATTTCCGACCAATTATTACAAACAAATATTGACAACATGAAAGATTGCCATGTTTATGACGTGAGCACACAAGTCCACAGACAAGCTGGTAGCTGGTTGGAGAGTTGGTTGTATGTATATATATATATATATATATATATATATACATATGTATATATATGATCTTATTTCTAGTCTTATTTAACTTTAGTTTGCTCCAATAAACGTTGTAAACCTTAAAGATTCCAAACCAGCCCACAGAATATGAACAAATTCACCACGACTACAGCAGGTCCAGCCTGTTGAGCTCTCTGGATAGTCTATTTATTTCTCACATTAAATTTGAAATTCAAGCGCGTGACTTTTACCCACAAAGGTTTTGGCAATGCACTAGTTGTTGTCGACAATGTTCAACTGAAGTCGAGTATATCTGGGGATACACTGCAAATATTGATTTTATGACGGCATCCCCTGGATGTGTCGATTAGTGATTTAGACACAAACAGACTGGAAGGCGACTCCTCCAGACAGCTTTCAAGCAGCCTCCCTCTGCAGATTCAGACCGTGCCAAAGCAATAACTACTGCTACAAGAGTGTTTATTGTTATGGAAAAGCGACCATACTCAATCGTAATCAATACTAAGTTAAAAGTTATGGTCAAAGTGCTTGAGCCCTCATAAATGTGCCCTCACTTTTGCACTTTAGTCAGTCCGTTGTGGCTGCGCTGTATAAACGAGCACAAGCTGCAGTTTAGGAATTTCTCTTTACTTCTCAACACTTTGGCGGAGATCTGAAAGCATTTTCGAGTTAAGTATCGAGTTATCATAATGCATGTTGGATGTTTTTGGCTGTTCATACTGATATAGGCTCATACAAATAACATTTTGCATTTCAATTTCGTAAGAAAGAAAGTGAAAATATTTAACAATGATAGGCTTATTAGGTCTAAATAAAAGTAATTTTTTTTTGTTTGAAAGTCTGGCTCCCACAGTTTCTGCTTCGAAATATTCTGGTCCCTGGACAAATGTAGCTGATGACCCCTGCCACAGAGCAATGATCTTGTAAACTCTAAAACTGGTCATTATGACGGCTCCAGGGACAGACAATCTAATACAGCTGCAACTGTCCCTGCCCCGTCTTGTTTATTTTTAACCAACATAGAGCTCCACATCATTCCAAACACCCTGTTTTTCCCACCAACTGGAATATGTTTTGTAAATGCTGCTGTGTCCCTGTCGAGCAGTCTGCTCCTCTGAAGACCAAAGGCTCAGAGTGTTTTTTCAAAACTCTCCATCAACAACTCTGTAAGGCAGAAGTGCCTTGATCTATGGTGAAGAAAGTTCTCTCTTTTTCTCCGAGCTTCAATCCATTGAGTCAGTATCCCTCTGGTCGTCTTCCTAGCCCTGGGCGATGGTAGGAGGACGGGGCTTGAAAAGCATCAGATGGCAGCCCTGTGGAATTAATCAATGTGAGAGAGCGAGAGAGAGGCTGTGGCAGGGAGAGGAAGAAAGAGAGGGACGGAGAGATCAGACGAAATAGTGTCAGAGAACAGATGAGAGGGGGAACGCGGGTGTCTGGCATTGTGGCAGATCATGTGTGTTTTAACGAGGAATGTGGTCGGACATTGTCCAGTCACTGTGAATGGATATATGCTGCATTATTGATTTATATGAGTGTGTCTTAGGAAAGCTCTTAACTTAAATGTACTATTGAAAATGTCAGTTAATGGTCCGGTCAGAAATTCAAAGAAATGGTTGTTACATGAACAGCAATGTTTGTAACTGAAATTATTTGATTTGTAGATCCTTTGTGGCTCAACTCAGTCCCTGAAAAACTTTAGCACCTATCATCTGTTTATTTTATATTAATTAATTAAATTACCAATTTCCTTTTGCAATGATTTATAGACAACATTGCATGTCGTTCAGACCAAAAATAAATAAATTTGATGTCAATCACTTGCACCACAATCTGTGGTGCAAGTGACATGAGAAGCCCTACACCACAATAATATGAAAAAACAGTACTGTGATCAGAAAAATATGTTTGCATAAGATATAAATATGGACTAGTAGTTTGATTCTCTCTGAACACAATAGTACAAATCCCCTCTCAAAATAAGAAAACATAAGAACAGGATGCTTTTCTTTTGAAAAAGGCCACATGGACTTTTGAGTCAGCACTCAACTCTCAGGCCTGGTGGCAGACAGCTGGTCTTTGTCACATTGTTATATTTAAGTGTGGGAAATGTTCTGTGTTTATGGTTATTTGCTTTTGTTTCCATCTCAGCTCATGTCCTGCAGGTTTCTGTTCCTCGCTGATAGCTGAGGAACAACACCTGGCATCAGATTAGGTGTGGCTCACTAAACCATGGACAAAAAGTCACATCTGCTCTTGAGGAGAGAAAATAACAGGGTCAACTTTCAGCAGTATGTGTTTCCAACGATAAAAATGAAGGACCAGAGACTTTCAGATACCGGAAAATCAACCACCGGAGCATCATGGAGCATATCGTAGACATTGCAAGACAAAATTCCATCTTCTTTCCACGACAATGTGTTGTTTTATACAATGAAACACTGCACAAAATAAGATAAAATATATATAGTCATCATGCCTGACACTAATTCACATTCCCAAACACCCGTCATCTATCGGATTGGCCAATTATTGGGTTGATACTGTGTAGTCTGATCCTGACATAACAAAGCACCTAGTTTCGTGCAGAAAAAAGAATAAAATGTATCTGGAGAGAGCTTAGAGTATTGGTATGTGAAATGTTTGCTTGTATCAGGCAAGTTGGTAAAGAGAAATAATCCAAACAACTTCAAGTTCTACATGATTCTAAATTAAGTCTTATTCATGAGGTGGAGGGAACAAATGCGTACTTAAAAGATGAAGTGAGAGATGAGAGCCGGACAAGCCTGGGAAGTACACACAGGGTGGAACGATTGTGGGGGGAGTATTGGAGCTTTATGGGACATAAAGGCTGCAGGGGCTGTTGATTTACTTCTGCGGTGCACTTTGGGAAGTGTGGTGCACACATAAAAAAGATACAGATAAACTCTCCATGTGCAGGAAAGAAAATTCAGAATAAAAAAGCCATAAATTTACTGCTGTTATTGTTTGCTGAAGAAGAATCTGCAGCATGTTGAATGGCCTTCCACCCACACATACACACACACACACACACACACACACACACACACACACACACACACACACACATACACACACGGCCCCTGTAAAGTTAGAGTCTTCTGGCTCACTATATATGTCCAACAATGATTCAGTGATTGCAAAAGGCAGAGTCAGAGAAATGATTATCCACCATTGAGCTCACAGCATGTAGGGAAACGAGGGAAGAAGAGTACTTGTTTCAATTCATTTTACTTCCTATTGGGATATATTGCACATATCTCCCAGGAAGAGAGAGAGAGCATGAAAGGATAAAGCATTATTGCTTGCTCTCTCTCTCTCTCTCTCTCTCTCTCTCTCTCTCTGTGTGTGCCAGGGTTTTATTATGTGATACGTCATTTCACAGCCTATCAGTATACAGCCATATACTGTCACTGTATTGTCCTTGGTTTGTACACACCAGTAAACTATATTTTCAATCGGTTCAATGATTAGACAAACAAACAAGTCCCACGCAGACACACAAGAAGTCAAAAAATTACTTTCTAGAAAGTCCAGACAGAATGGTTGGTTTTCATTTCATATGTGAAAGAAAGATACAGGGTGATGAATAAAGTAGTGCAGTGTTACAACAAGAGAACATCATTATAGAACTGAACATATCACATGGAGGAGGCTGCTGATATTTCTTGGGACGTTACTTGTAACAGAAATGGGAAATCTGGAACCACATGGAACCAAGCTTCGAGGGTCACTTCAGTATTGTTAAACCTGGATCCTATTTTCCCTTGTTTTTCTGTGTCCAAGTGACAAATGGCAACAAGAAATTTTAAATTAGTCCAACATTGAGGGAGAAGGCAACAGCCGGCAGCCACTAAACCGGCTGCAATGTAATTCCTCGGGCAACTCCTCAATGTCTATGTATGTGCACTAAGAAAGTGCTTGTTTTTGTCACCGACAGGCTCAGATTGTTATTACAAGTATCTGGAAACATCATGGAAAGGCCCCTAGAGAGAAATAAAAGTATTAAAAGAAAAGAAAAACAGTTCTTTACCTTCCGCTTGATCCAATCTGTTTGTGATTGTGTGTCTTGCTCAGAGTCTCGTTCTGAAATCTCGCGTCACATCCACATTGTAAATATTCCGCCATGACATTGAACGTCTTTTACTGTTGATAACACTAAACACCAATTTCTGTACCCCAACACAGACAGACAATACTGGCTCTCCTCTCTTTAACTGTCACTCACGTTTCCACTGTTGTCTTATGGCAACAAGTCACGTGACACAATAATCAATCAAGCGCAAAGTAAAGAAAAGCGTTTTATTTCACACTTACAATAACAATCTGAGCCTGTCAGTGGCAAAAACAAGTGCTTTCAGTGGACGTAAATTGCTGGTGAGAAGTTGCCCCGAGCGATTATATTACAGCCCATTTCGTGGCTCCGGGCTGCAGCGTTCTCTCCATACAGGACCAATTTGAAAAATTGGGAAAATAGGGTCAAGATTGAACAATATCCTTTAAGGCTTGCCATAGGCTGTGATTGTGGAAAAACTGAAATAAAATATATAATAATTTAGTGAGAAAAAAAACCTGGCTTGAGCCTTGCTGTATTTTCATTTTGGGCTTATTGGATGAAAATAAAAAAATCTTTTCTACCTCTAGAGGGGACGTGGAGAGCTCTTCGCTCGGCAGCGGCTCCTCCTCCAGCCAGGAGTAGAGCTTCGCCTCGCTGCTCCACCGAACACTGACATCATGGTACCACAGGCCCAGGCCGTAATGGGCCCGCTGGAGAGAAGGGAGGCACAGGAGAACCAGAACCAGGACTGAAGTTTTCTGAAGGGACTCTTGTGCTAGGAAACACTACCATTTTCTTCCACAGGGACCGCCAAAATCACCACAAAATGAAAGTCCTTCAAAGTAGCAATACATAACATTTTCAAAATAGAATCCAATGGGATTTCTAATGTAAAAGGTAACTTTTGAAAAAAATATTCATTCATTAAATGCCATTGAACATTAGCTAATGGAGCAAATATTCATTAAAAGTGGCCGCTCTAAAAATCCAGTAATGCCAGTCGTGATCAATAATCAAATTCCATCACATCCATTTTAAAGTACACTAAGGCAGCCTGCTGGCAGCCTGCTGGCATCCTGCTGCCATCCAACATTTAAAGGACAACATTTAAAAATGATCTTTTCCCTAACATTTCTAAGAGACAAAACTTTGTCCGGTTTCCAGGAGGTCGTTTCAGTAAATCCCTGCAGTTTACCGAGCTGGTGTCGACCTTTCAGATGCTTTCAAACTGATGGCTCCTTGGATACTTCTGAGACAATAAATGCCACAATTTTTTTGTATTAATGAGGAAAACAACTGGATCACCCCACAAAGAGAAGCCTGTTAATTGATAGAAAATACAGCTCATTTTACGAGGTGGGCGAGAGGGCCAAGGGAACCTTGTTGTGTATGCCGGGCCAGTGGTGTCTAATATGTGCTCTCATCACTTTAATTCAGTGTTTTACATTTTGCTTGGCGAATGGAGTCCCACATCACCAATTAATGACAGTAAACATGAGCCTACATTTTAACTGACTTGTGTGTGTATATGTGTATGTGTGTCTGTGAGTGTGTGTGAATGCTTTTAGTGAATCTGACAAAATATTGTGCAACTCTGCAACATCTCTAAGCTAATTAGTGGTGGGATTTCCATTGGAAATGCTGACCGCAGCAGGCAAACCCTTGTTTATGAGAGAGACCTACTTACTTACTGAAAATGCTGAGCAATACTCTCCGTATCCCTACGCAGCATGTTGCCTACAGCTTTGATCCTGATTATACAGCACACCAGCTTGAATGCTCTGATAAAACTCAGGAATACTGAATCTTGTGCCTTTTGTGAGTAGCTCAAGGGGTGAAACTCTCCCGGAGTCGAATCAAATGTACCTTCTTTTTTTTTTTGCCACGCCAGCGGCTCTAGGAGACACCTGTCACTCCAACTCTTGGCTCCAGACTGAAATATCTCAACAACTATTGGATGATTTGCTGTTTAATTTGGTCCAGACATTTGGCAATACAAAATGTTGTGAGTTTTCATCTCGTACCACCAGTAGGTCCATAGTTTTACTTTTCCAACACAACATGACAGAATATTTCTAGAAAATTGTTCAGAATAACCGTGAAGTGATTTTTGCCTTGTTTTGATGCAACTGGATTGTCATACATACAACTCCATGTATGATGTAAGCTGTAGCTATATTTCTATGTTCCCAGGGTCCTATGTTCCCCAGCTTATTAGCCTCTAAATATGATATATTAACAGACCTTTCAAAGGTTCAGAGCAATCTCTAGCTAAAATGTTGGTTTCACCCACCTACAGCTTATAGTTTACTGATGTTATATACTCTGGAAACATAGGCACTCAAATTTGCGGTCTCTTTTTTCTTCAAACCTTGATATCTCCAGACTGGCTGAACAGATTTTTACCATACAAACTGCATTTCTAACAACGATCTCCATTCATTCCCTTACTAATCTCTTACTGTGTTAGTTTATCTCAATACCAAAGGACCCTAAGAGAGTGTGCATGTTGGGTGTAAATGTATATGTTGACAGCAGGGAGGAGGACTTCATGGATGTGTGAGTCAGGACTCTTTTTTTAGATCCATCTCATAACATAAATAATTCTCGGTATGTCTCTGTATGTCAGCTGATTTAATACAGTGGACTGCATGTTGAGTCATTTTGTACACATGAAGTACAGTTTTTATACATTTGGAAGGAAATGCCAATATTACCACCAGCATTGATGTTTCTTCACAGTATAGTCATATGTAGTTTACAGGTCAAAGCTGCTTAAACTGCACACTTAAACATGCTTTTTAAAAGTTGCATGAAATTAAAATACTTTAGTAAAAGTGGGAAATGGAATTGGTTACTTTCTACCACGGATTGTAACTCAACAGGTTTTTTAAGAGGGCTTGTTTTACAGTAAATATATTCCTGGATTTTTTTATGTCTAAATGATACCAGCACTTCACTTTACAGTAAAATTGAAACAGCTCATCATTATAACAAAGATAAAAGAACAATTGTTTTTTTAACATCCAACACGCTCCCCCGAGGCTTTAACAGCTTGTGGATGACCTGAATGTGAAGGAGAATTTGATGCTTTAGACTTCTTCATGGTTATGGAGTGGTCTGCTGGAGCAGCAGCATCTCGACAGCTGACAGGAAGACACTAAACAAACTGGTAAAGAAGGCAAGCAGTGTGCTGGGGTGTCCTCTGGATACGGTGGAGGTGGTGGGAGACAGGAGGGTGATGGATAAGCTCTCATCCCTGATGGACAACACCTCCCACCCAATGCAGAACACCAGCAGCTCTGTACAGCTCCTTCAGCCCCCGGCTGCTTCACCCCCGGTGTGTGAAGGAGAGGTACCGCAGGTCCTTCCTTCCTGCTGCTGTCAGGCTGCTCAACCAGCTGAGCTCCCAGTAGACCACCCAGTAGACCACCCAGTAGACCACCCAACAAAACACCAACAAATCTGTGTAATATAAATACTCAATACGCCGTGCAATACAAATTTATTTCTCTCTGTACATATAATATTTGTAGTTATATTTTTAGTTATTGTGGATTTCTTTTTTTACCTTTTTTACTTAGTTCTTTTCTTTACTGTTTATTACTTATTTATAATACTTGTTTTTGATTTCTTTTTACTATGTCTCTTGTTTGCACTTTACCCTCTGCTGCTGTAATCCTCTGAATTTCCCCACTGCGGGACTAAGAAAGGATTATCTTATCTTATCTTATAGAAGATCTTTAAATGCATATTTTTTGGTAAAGAAATATACTAGTATTAGTAAATATACTAGTACTGATCTAAACAGCAAATAAAAACAAAAGCCCAATAAGTAGTACACAGGTCAGACGTAAAGGCAATGGCAACTTCACTGACTAATAAATGCCCACTGATTCTTGCCATCCCTCTATCAGACAAGAGAAATCTTTGAGTTTAATTGTTACATAGTAGCTTCCCATCTCCCGAACTGAAACTAAAGAGTTGCAGTTGAGTGTGAATTAAGTGAAGAAATACATCTCAATTCTAAATGGCAGTGACGCTGTGCCATGGGAATCGTTTCGCCGTATGATGTGCTCCCAAAAGGATTATCCACAGCCACTACTGTAACACATACTACGGCTTCCAGGGATGGGGAAAGGAAACTGGGTGTGTGGTTCATCCACACATCTTTGAATAAAAAGCTTTTTCATGCATCATGGTTCTGTTGTGTATTGAAGGGTTGATAATCCCAACTACCATTTGTATGTGCACGTTTATGAGGAACTACAGTACATATACACAACATGTGTACTATGTGACATGATTTCTTTCATCATATTTTCCATGTTATTGACAATTTCTATCCTCATTATAAAATACCAAATTTTTTAATGGTATCGAAGTCCTTTACACGCCGAAGAGTGACAAATAAACTACATCAGAATGCAAAAAACTTGCCTGTGTATGTTTCACATCAAAACTATTCATACGGGCTGCGAATTTGTTTGAATAGATTTGTGCAGGAAGAAGACCAACTAATGAGATCTTATTGACCAAGAGCAGCGTCTGGCAGTTTGTCTGAGGTATTTGTTGCAGTGCCTAAGCTACTGTAAGCTACTCAACTGAGTTTCATTTTACCAAGCTGCTCAGAGTGAACTTGAGTTCCCTCTGATAATAGGTTACGCAGTGTATATGTCCAGAGCTTTTATTATTAATAGGTAAGAATGGAAGGAGTGGTTCTGGTATGCTCCAATTAGGCCTTTGTTGAGATTAATTGGTTTGAGACATGCACGAAAAAAAACACCCGCGTTGTGTAAAGGCCTTTTCACAAAATGTATGTTTCTCATGAAAACAAACTACGTGAAGAAGATATGTTGATGTTTCACAATAATTTGGTAATACATACAAAATATATCATAATAAATAAATAAAAGTGTTATACTATAAAAAGAGTCTTCCAGTCCACTCTGCATATTCATTTGTCTATTTTTGAGCTGGTTCACAAACTTTCTTTTATCAACCAGGCATTTATGACTATAATAGAATGGGAAAGATTTGCTGTTGACCTCAAAATATTTGAGCATATAGTCGCCCCATTTTTAACTGAACCCTGAGGCGAAGGAAGAATGAGGCAAATTCTATTGACATTCTTGCTGTGTCCTTGACTTTTGCGATGATTCACACTGTAGACTTTTCAGTCTCCACAATGAAGGCCTTATCAGAAAGGACACTGAGACCTACACCTGCCAATCACTGTCTCTGTGATTGTGCTTATGTGTGTCTCTCAGTTTCCTGCTGGCTGATGACAACGCATAACGTTCTGCTGAAGGAAAACAGAAAAAAAAGGCCTTTTGTCAGTTGTGTCCGTGTTTTTGTGAGTGTGAAGAGAGAAGGAGGGTTATCAACGGTTTGAAGTAAGATTATGAGCAAAGGTCAACTTTTTACATAAATATATTCTTTTCTGTGCAGATATAATGCATGCAACCGATTAGTTTTTCTTTAGGTTAATATGTTAATCAAACCTATCCCACAATCAGAAATTTCTCATCATGTCATTTGACTTATTACTTATTACCGTGCACTAAATCCTAACTTAAATTTAAACAAGATATGTTACTGCTTCAAGCCTTGTACAGAACTAGAGTTGGACGGGACTATTATTTTAGTGCACTATGGCTAACAAGTAGTGGAAGAGACAGAGGCCCTTTTCACACAGTCCTCAATGAACCTTTGGATGCATTCCCGCCTGTACTTAGAGCCGTCCCCTTCTGATCGGATCACGACAAAACGCATGTTAATGCCAGACTGAAGAAAGTGTGTGCATCTGTGTGTTTCTGTGTTTGTGTCTGAGGCTTCGGAACTCACGGGACAATGGAGAACAGCTTTATTTTCTAATTGAATAGAGATTCAAGCCTTAAACTCAGCGAACTGAAGTGTAAAGCAATTAGCCGATTGATGGTGACCGGTCCGGGAGGTGCGGAAAAGAGGTGCGCATGAGTGTGTGTGTGTTCTTTCATCCCTGAGCAGCAACATCAATCACCATCAATCATCTAATTGCTCTCTCAGTACACACACACACACACACACACACACACACACACACACACACACACACACACACACACACACTAAGTGCACAGGGATCCCTGGTGTGTGTGAGTGTGAAATTCCCTTGGCAGCAAATAATTCAGAGTATAGGCATAGAGTCACAGTGTGAAATCCCAGTAGTGTGTGGTGGATTACTGCTACTCAATTCTCACTGCCCCTTTGAGAGACAAGCAGAGAGCCTGTCAGTCAACCTGCCTAGTTCAGCTCCACGTAATTGTGAAACACACTCTCTGCCTTGCTGTGACACACACACACACACACGTTGTAGCACAAAGCATGGAGAAGACATATACAAGAGCATAATAGAAATCGCATCAAAAGGATGACATTCAGAAACACAAGCAGAGATTGGCGTAGAGAAGCTGATTATCACAGACATTAGTTACATTAAGACTACCATGTGCAGATGGAATTACACTAGATGTAGACAGGCTCTGTGTTGTGTCAAAGAGAGATATTTAGTTTGGTTATATTTGCTTTATAAGACAAGAAAATAAACAACATTGTCTTTCAATGAGATTCACATTACATTGTCCAGATTCACAAAGTAATGTGAATCTGGGCTGAACCTGAAGATGTCTGGCCAAAAATGTTCTGGTTGCACAGTTATACAATAAACATGAACTTTAATACAAGCCTCCTGGTATGCTTTTGATTTTGACACTCTTTAAATAAAATACTAGAGAAGACTGATGAAGAGAAACCTCTTACAGGCCTCTTATAGAAATTACTAAGCAAATGATAACTTTCACATAGTTACGAGGATCCATGGGGTCCTTGTGACATAAATTCAATCATCTGCACATTTGTGAGGGTCCACACACAACCCAAAATGTAAGACCACATCAACTGTAGAGACGTACATGACAAAAGGCATGTGAACACGTTAGCACATGCAGAAAAAAGATTTCATATAAACTGGAGCTGATTGAAAGCAGGGTTTTTGAGGATTTTAATAATTTTTTCTTGAGAAATTTATTTTCGCTCTAGTCCAAACACTATGTCCGGATAGATACTTAAAGCTGAATACAAACTTGAATAACTACGTGCAAGGATTCCAGTGATGTGAATCATTTTTGTCATTTTCACTCATGATGAACACTCACTTATCAACTTGCGAGACCATTATATTAATCAGTACAGTTCTGCTCTCTGACATGTTGTCTCGCTCAATCCTGCTGAATGCTTTAGATTCAGGTGTCAACACAGTTAATAGACCTGCAACAAGCACACGTATGTTTTTGACATGTGGCATTTGCATGTTGCAAAATGCAAACTCAAGTGTATTATGCAGTGGAGGGGTTCAAAAGCAGATAACAAGCAAAAAGTAATCCGGACCAAAATTTTCATTATTGATTCAAGGGAACAAACTTTTAGCTGAGAACAATAAAGATTTTTTGTCTGTTTCATTGTGATGTCAAGAAGGCTTGGATAGCTCATCAGCATCTTACTGGACTAAGTATTGATCACACAACGTGTTGACTGGCACTGAACCTATTATTACATTGACCCCTTCAGATAGAACGATTGACATGTCTGTCTTTATGGGTGGACATTTCCCGTAACTTGCTGAACTGTACATCCGGGGTGCAAGCTCTCTTACGCAATGAACTGACCAGCATACACACACATTAAATGTCTGCTTTACAGAAAGATTAATTACGAGATATTGCTTTTGGCCGTCTCTTCCTCAAACACACCTTGCATGTCACATATACAGTAGTTACCCTATAGATGCTCATTAAATTCACTTGTCACTGTAGATGTTTGAACGCCTCTACAAAGAGTATTATCCTGGTTGAATAAAGTGCATGGATGAATGACTGAAGCCTCAAACTCCGGCTTGGATCTTATAATGAAATCTCCTGGGTAGAATCCCTGCAGTATCTTCTGTTTTTTTCCCCCTGTAATTTACTTAGAAATAAAAGTTTGGTTGGGGTAAAAGCCAGTCACCTTCTGGGAAAAGGGTATAACTATTCAAAATACAACAGTAAGGAGGAGAAGGAGCAACAGAGGCAAAGACAACCACAAAAACAAGCGGGCATGAAGACGATGGGTCTTGCTTGTCTCGAACAATATACAAGGCAGCTTTCTGAGTGCCCTGCATGATAATCTATCAATTATGAATGTATGATGAGGGTGAGGCATATCCACACAATGAAGCTAAACGAGGAACGGTTGGATTTGATGCTGAGAGTCATTAGGATTTCTCATTCATATTGTTAATACTGAGCTTATTTTGCTTGAAGCTAAAAGAAAGACGCCGATGCTCAAAGACCAATTTTCAGCTGGGCGGGAACGATGAAGCAGCTCAGGCAAAATAGAGGAGGAAGAGAAGAGAGACGGAGGCAACGGGGAGTAGGGTGGGGGAAAGTTGAAATCAAAGAACGACGGGAGTGAGATGGAGACGGTGGGGAGAGATGGAGTGGATGTACGTGCAGTGGAAATGGAGTGTGAGAAAAAAGTGGAAGGCAGCAGAAAAACAGCTTTAACGTTACCATCCATGTATTAGCCAGTTGTCCTCATTAATTAAGGTCAAGCTCTTTAATGATTGTGTGAAAGTGCTTCACTCAAATCCCATGTGTCCCCGGCTGCAAAATGAGGTGGAAGAGAGTTTTTTCACGCATGTAATTATAGGAGTGCTGAGGCTTCTTGATCCATGAGTTATCTACCCACGAGTCAATGAGAGCTGAGATCAGACTGATACAGTCAGACATTAGGTTTAGGGCAACGGCTTTTTTCATTTGCAGTTTCATGCAACCTAGGTCTTATTTCCATCGATCTAGCCATAGTTTCTATCAAATACAATGACAACATTTTTGCAATCTTGGTGTGGCACATGAGATCTGTTTGGATGTCACGACATGCTGAGGCGGTGTGCATGGGGTTCTTGCAAAAGTGATACTTTTTTTTTTTTTCTGTAGGTCGACAATATCGGGAAAAAAAAAAGACTCTGACACTGTCTTCTTCACTTGCAGTCAGAGATATTTAATAAGAGTCCACTTATTTTAAAATAACATGATGACCATCTGTGTACTGAAACTTTGTTATTATTAAATATCTCTTGACTGCAAGTGAAGACGACAGTGTGAGTCTTTTTGCTCTAGCCTTACAAAAATGAAAAACACAAGAGGCACATTTCAGGGAGTGGTAAACAGTGTATTATTTGCTCTCACGTAAGCTGCAAATATTAACACGTCCCTCTAACTAGCTAACTACCTTCAGTGGGAACCTAGTATTACCTCCAAAGAGGAGCATATTATTACCTAGCAATGACGACTGCCGAGATGCTCTGTCCTGCTCCATCTTGAATTTGGGGGAGTTAACACTGCAGCAATATTTAACTGTACTGAATATGGACAGATATTGACGTGAAACTAAAACTCTCTGTGATAATGAAGACTTATGTCGCTCAATGTCGTGGCTCATCAGTGAAGTGTATGAAAAACATTTCACACTGGTGTCAAGGGTGACAAACGAGTGACGACTGTCACATGTGAACGGGTCATACACTGCAAATTCAAGGTACCATTGTTTCAAAAATTCCCGGCAGATTTTGGTGGTAATCTCTTACTGTTATCATAGTGAGCTGCATGGGTACAGTGCTAGAGAGGAAGTGCATTAAAAGCTGTCCGTCAAGACGTTGAGTTCAAATATTGATTCAAAACACCAGTTCAGTGAAAATATATACATACAGCATCGTATAGCTAGCCTCCAAAGAAACCCTGCCAGTCCAACCCTAATGTGAAAGCTGCAAATGTGTATTGTCCGTCTTTGCCTGTTTAGCTTGGAACATTGGGATAAACAGACATGTTTTACTGAGTGTTTGCCGCCGCCCTTGGGGGTTATTTATGGGCCTGCTACATACAGCCTTTGCTTCACAGCCAAACATCCTGGCTGCTTTATGCTTTGTTGCTTCTAGCTCAAACCCCTATTGTAAACAGCGAACACAGCAGGGAAATTCTATCTTGTTCAAATTTGGTGGCAGGGAAGGAGATGAGGATTTGGAGGAGGGGGTGAGTGGGGGTGAAAAGGCTGGAGGGAAGTGTTGGTACAAGAAAAGCAGATGATTTTTAAGAATAAATCATCCATTTTCCTTCTTTTTCTTAAGTATATTTGTTTACGACGTCGTTAAAAGCTTAAAAGCTCTGTTTTATGTGTTGTTTTAACTGAGGTACGTAGCATTGTTACTGCAGTGCAATATCCTAGCTCTCAATGATTGACTCCATCACTTATTTGGAGCAATTTCTGAAAATATATTTTGGTAATAAGATTTTATTTTGAAAGTCAATTGATTATCAAACAAAACGTTGCCCTTTTGCAGCTGGCCTATTGACCATATATCCTGCACTGCTGTTTCCTTATACTTTTACTCACGTCCTTGGTGGTCTATCTTCAGTGTACAAGACACCCAGCAAGTGCAATAAAATGCATCTTAATCTCAAACTGCACTGACCTAGGTGCTTCTATATAGCAACTCCATCAGAGTGAGTGAATGAGGCGTTATCACAGGGAGTTCACAGTGCGAGAACAAATTGCTCCCGAGAAGTGCACAGGTACACAGATAGCACTGAAATATGTGACGGATATGGTTGATAAATCACAAGGCTATCTCAGGTTTCAGCATCCATGCACTTAAGAAAATGCGTCACTGGCTGTTGCAGCTTTATGGGGGTGGGGGACGGGAGAGGGTCTTTCAGGAGACAAAATGCTCTTGGCAGCCATTCTGGAGGTCATCGTGCCTTGGTAACAAGATGCTGATGATATTCGAAAATAACAGACATGTTTACAATTCTTGCTGCCATAGTCCACTCCATTATGATATGCCACTGCCATGTATGAATAATATGATATGAAATCTTTGTCAACTTGTTCACTTTTCCTTTCTGTCTTTCACTACTCTCTTAACTTAAAAACTACACTAAATCATTTTACACCAACACCAGGGCTGTCCTCAACTAAAGACATTTTCACTCGACTTAAACTCTTCAGATTTTGTCAACTAATTGATTAGTCAATTTAAATCTGTAAAACTCAGTTTTTCAAAAAGAATCATACAAAAGCCCCACATTTAATCTTGTGTTTACCAGAGATCTGCTCATATGTTTCTTGGAAATAAGTCCTTGATCATAGAAAATTACTAATCAACTAAAGAAATCTCAGTTGACTCAACTCTGTTGTTGGAACAGCCATCTCTGCTGGATCTCGATGACAGAGCCAGGCATTGATATTTTTAAACAGAGGAACAAGTGCAGCCAATGTAAGTAAGTTACCTGTTGGGTTGGAGAGATGCTGATCTGCCAACACACAGCAGCCCGACCAGGTGACACATGAGTTTCTCCAGGTATCCTGCACACCCCCATTTTATTTTGGTCTCACGTCTCTTTCTTTGACATCTCTGCTGCTCCCATCTTTGTGAGGGAATGCTAGCCAGCATGTTAGGGCCATGGCACGTTATCTATTTGATCACACTGACAACCACAATGTCAGGTGCATTGACATTACATACACTCAACCTGATTACCCTTCCTAGCACGAAACTACATTGAATTCCTCTCAGTGGTGGAATATTTAGTCAAAGTACAATTGGAAAGTTAGGTTTGTTTTAAACTGTTGTAGAAAATACAGCGGGTTTAATCACCTTTAACATTTAATTTCATGCTACACTTACCTTATCTGTGCATGTACGACATTGAAAGACTGGAACATTGGTAAAAGTTTATTTCTAACAGATCATGTCAAAATTGAAATTAAATTCCAACGAGACCGCTGTTCATCCACTTTAAGAGGAGCTATCTTAAGTGGTTCGAGATGCCCCTCTGGGAGGTTACCTCCGGAGGTGTACTGGACTGGACAGGAGGGGGACCCCGGGGCAGAGCAAAGATAGGTTGGTGGTTTAAAATCTCACTGTTCGACAGGAACTGAGGAAGTCCTAAGGGAAGCTGTCAGGGAAGAGAGCTTTTTGTCTGCCCTGCATTACCTGTTCAGACATTAACTGAGAAACTGGCTAGAAAACAGACTGACTGATGGACGAAGAAAAGTTTCACTTGATGTGACCTCAACTGTCCCCTCTCCACAGTATTTAACTCTTCATTACACATCTTCCTTCTTCTTTCCTAATAGTTTTCTTAAATGAAGTTGAACTCAGCTCCACGTTGACAAATCTGTGTCATTTTCAACAATGTAGCAGTTGTTTATGTGGTTGGCAGATGGCCTGAATGTTTTTAGTCCTCCTGATAGAACAAGGAGTAAAGAGGACTTGTTTGCCTTTTCGGTTTATTTTTTCCCTTCTTACTCCTCGTTCTGTCACAGCACATCTCTTTCAGGTTGCTGATGAGTCTAAGCAGCAGCGCTTGGAGCAATGAGATAATTGTCACTCGTCTTTCTACCCCCACAAACAGTGTGCGTGTGTGTGTGTGTGTTTCTGCACTCGGGATCCGCAGGCCTCGTGGCATTCTCCTTTTCATTGTTTTGTCTGCCATAATTAGCAGACTTCTCTGAAAAATGGTCCAACACACACACACGCTGGCACACAGAACCACAGGAGCTTGAGTCCCCCAACACTTCCCGTGTAAAGACTGCTATTTTCAGGTTGAAATCATTGTTAAAACCTGAAATACGCTTTATTCTTTGCCCCCTCCCCCTACCCTTCTCCTTCCCCCCTGCAGGTCATTAGTTATAGCAGAGTCCCGCAGATGGGAGAACATGAAAGGGTCTCTCATGAGGAGCATTCTCTCAGATCTCAGAGCGACACACCGATCAATAAAGAGGTATCGCTTGGCATGGGTAAACATGGAGAGGAAGCCCACTGTTTGTTTCTGCTCACAGAGCCGTTTATCTTTTACACAGTACCGCTTGCTTCCGTCTCTCCATCGTCTCTTCATTTGATATCTATACATCATTCTACACGTTTTTTCCCTTTTTAAATTTCATTTTTTCCTGAAGGAACATTCCACTGCCGCCCCTGCCTGTGAGACAGTTAAAGGTATACAATTCAGACTGAAAGTTGTGACTAACAATGTTTTGGCCCAAAACTAAAAATAGTTCCATTTTCAAGGCAAGCAATAACATATTTGTTCTTGTATGGGTCTAAAAGATTCTGAAATAGCTTTGAAATCTTCAATAAGAAATACATTCATGTGGATTCAGATAAAGGGAAGAAAAGCATTCAGGTTAGACTAGAATTTATACATTTTATTTGCAAAAATGACACATATCTATAGCATAAATAACACTCGACATTTATGAGCTTCCAATCAAAGGTTCAGGACTGGTTTAGGACTGCACTTAATAATAATTTTCATAATCGTAAAGATATTGCATATACTTATTTTACCCAACACAAATACTCTGCATCTGATCCTGTAACAAAAAACGTCTTCTTCAAAGAATAATAAAGTGTATAATTTGCTGGTCATTTCTCTTATCTTAATAATCCATGATACATGGAAAACACCTCTGGAAAGATTAACAAACCCAAGCAAGAATTGCCCTTTGTCCATCAAAGCACATGTCCTCGCCCTGTAGCTTCTATTACAGTATTTTTCAGGGTGCTTTCATGTCATTGATTGGTTACTACAGTATATTATCAAACCACTCAAACTGAAAACATACTAGCAGCAGTACTGATGAAACACAATAATACCAAAGGGAACCAACTTAATAATAATGAAAAGTATCAGCAATCATACATTTCAGCAAGTTAAACAAGGATCCGCTAAAATAAATTGAGTATCGCCTTCAGTCACATTTTCTCATTTGTTTCCGTGAAGTGGGAAATAAATGCATTGTTCTTTAATACACAAGGGGTCGCATGACAAAATGATTTGCTTGGTACAGGAGTGCTGTACAGGAGTGCTGTACAGCAGCGAACTGAAAAACAAATTCACTAATTCTTCAAATCAACCTGACTTGATTTTAAAAACATTGCTAGGAACACTAATAAATCCTCTCTGCTGATTAATCTGAAGTATATTGTACAGCAACAAAAAACAACTTTATGTTCCTTGTTCTGTAAAATAGTCTCCTTAAGGAATGCAGCCTCCAGTTTAAATAATTAGCCCTCATTCTCCACTCAAAATATTACAAAGCAGCACAGCACACTGTAAAAAGTGTTTTGTGTTAGTCCATGTTGCTTTTTTAAATTTAAATATTTTATAATTGACAAAGATAACAGAAAAACTGTGATTGAGTCATCCATTCAGACTATATTGTATTGGCTCAAAAAGGAAATGGCATAAAGAAATATGCACATGACACAAACACAAAAAGAAATATGTTTCCCTTTCTTTGTTTGACTGCCATTTTATCTGCATTGTCCTCCCTCTCTCCTCTTTTCTTCTTCCAATAAATAAGAAAGGAATACAAAGGAAGAGAAGAAGAAGTTCACATGGAAATGGAGGTTAACTCTCTGAGCAGATCCCGTCTTGTGTGTGTGCGTTATCTTGTTTTATCTCCGTCTTTGGCTCCCAGTGGTTGGCCCTTGAGGCTGCAGACGTAGTTCAGCAGAGTGGATCTGTGTCAAGAGCTATTGATTGATCTGAAGTTTGGTTGGCCAGGGGGCAGAGGGTGGGATGGGGAGGGGCGTCTTGTGACAGAGTTATCGCTGCTGCCTGGAAACCCGAAGAGCCAAAGCAGCTCCAAGGATTAAAGTGACACTAACCAAGATTTTTATGTACAAATAAAAATGTATTACCGGGCTAAATCACTAAGTGGAGCTGCAACAGTGCTCAGTACTGAAATGCCCCAGATCTAGTTTGCTCCAAATTGAATTCTGGTGATGGGTATGGTCACTTCTCTGCCTACAGGAAGTGAGGAATCACGAATTAAGACCGAAGCACAGAAATAAATCAACAAGGCAGAACTGGTCTTTTGCCTCTCTCATCCCTTTAGCAAACTTCTTATAATAAATCTATCACCGGTTGTTAAAGATAGCAAGCTTTCAGAGTGATTTGGATATTGAAATTCATGTATTCACAGTTTTGTCCTGCCGCCATTTTCCACCTGCCATCACATGGCACTCATTGGAAGCTTGAAAAATAACATCAGATTCATCAAACTGCCTCTAATGCTGACTGTGGTTCTGATCCTCCCCGCCTCTCTCTCTTTCGGCATTGTAACCTGCTTTCACAGACTTTCCAGAGCGAGTCAGAACTGCCCTCGTTAGAACTTTCCTTTGTTTCAGCCTCCACGAATTTCCCTTTCATTCTTTGTTTTCCTGCTATGTCTTTTCCCCCACTACAGTGACGACATAGAAGGCGGCGGCGTTCGGTAATTAGACGAGATAAGATGCAGGCCTCGAACGGTGAGCGCTCAGTAAGCTCGGAGACGCGAATCACAGACAAAAGCTTCTGCAGTGGTCAGCAAAAAACAAAAAGAGGAAGGCGTCTTGGATGAAAGAAAGGTTGGAGGAAAAGAAATGAGAATATAGGCGGACAGAGGGAGTGTGTGTGTGTGTGTATGGGGGGTGGGGGGGAAACAGATGACAAAAAGTACAGTCAAAAGATTTCCTGCATCAAAGAAAGGCTTTTTTCTACTTTATTCTGAAAGAAAGATAAACAGCAGTTTGATGTGTATGTATATTGATCTCAGTTGACTATCACTGAATCCACTATTTACCGTTTGGATCTTTTTTTTTTTACCAGAATCCTCTGTCCATGAAGTGCACAAATGCACTGACTATGAGGTCTGGTACTCTCTCTGACATTATCCACGAGTTCCTGTAGATCAGGGGTGTCAAACTCATTTTCACCGTGGGCCACGTCAGCATTATGGTTGACCTCAAAGGGCCGGTTGTAACTGTAAACATTTATAAATGTAACTACTCCCTAATGTATTGTCAAATGACTTTCTCTGCATTTGATTATTGTTTATTCAAGTGTAAAAATATAGTACATGCATCTATACAAATGTAAAAATGTATGTAAGCAAATTTCTCTGTTATTATAACATAAATCATTTTGATTTAGGTTTAAGAAACCCACATTACTCTATCAAAGATCAAACTTTTATCGAGAATAACAAAGACAAATATCATCAAACACACGTTATTACATTAACTTTGTGCAAAGCTTTTTTTGTCACAGTTGAGACGGACATAACTCTGGTACAACACATAATTGTGAGCTGCTAAAAACATGTGTGACAGATGTGGTCTGGGGCTCACCAGCTCACACACCTTTACATGGAACACCTGCTCACACACCTTTATGCTGCGTTCACAACAAACTTGTTGCGAATTTTTCACGCGAGTAGATTACAAACAAAGTCAATGCACAGACGCGAATGGATGTGAATAACGAGAATTTCCGCCGGACGGCGAGAATGAAGCGATGCGGAAAATTTGCGTGACGCTGTGTCTTTAAAGCCAATCGGCGTTGAGAAGCTCCGCCCGTCATCACTGACGTCATGCCGTTGTTGATCAGAAACTATGGAGGAGAAGTTGATAGTCAGGAAGCGGCAGTCCTCCAGACGCAGCTCCTGGAAAAGCTGTGTGCGACTACGGATAATATTATGAACCCAGACACGAGGGCGTTTGATGTTCCCACGTTTGTGGGACTTCCACAACATGTACAAAGCAGAACTAGTGGTTATTTCTTCCACGGTGGATGGCAGAAATTAACAATTTCCACGGAGATAAGCCACGCCCCCTCTCCGGCAGGTGAAGCGAATGAAGCGAAATAACCACAAATAGTCCGGCGAGTAAACTCACGCGACACGAAGATTCGCAACGCTGTTGGTGTGAACGCAGCATAACGGTAGGTAGGATGCCGTTCGTTCGCGGGTCACAAAATCAACATGCATTGTGGGAGATGTAGTTTATGGTCACTGTACATTGTAAAGCAGCATAGACTTTAATTTTAAGACAATCATATTCCTTTCGAGCTCTCGCGGGCCACATAAAATGACGTGGCGGGCCGGATTCGGCCTTGAGTTTGACACCTATACTGTAGATCTTTCTAAAGACTCTGACCCTCCCTGCCTGCACTAAAGTTTTTTTTTGTCCACTTTGTCATGCTCCGCTCCTCCCCTCTACCATTTTCCCTCTCCCATTCTCTCCTCCACTCTCATCAGCTAGCGCGACAAGAAGTATCTAACATCTAAAAAGATGTCTAACATTTCATAGAGCGGCAATCAGGGTCATCCCAAAAGGAGCCGACTGTGGCTAATGATTCTCAGAAATACAGCTCAGACCCTCAGGCCAACTGGTACATGAAAGGAACCTCGTGGAGAGGAAAGGTAAGGAGCTAACTAGATTCACTGTGCTCATTATTCATAACACTTTTAACTGTTTGGCACATGATTTGGTACTGACAGACACCCGCTGATGAGAAAATGCATTTAGGCTAAGGCCAGGACGAGGACGTCAACAGTGATTTGAAGACATGAGAACATTTTAATTCCCTTTCTTTTTTCATATCACTGAAGTGTTACCAAAAAAAAAAATATTCTGAGGAGGTTGTTTCTCTCTGCATTATTAAAAATAAATATTCATCTATCTCACGTTAGCAAAATAGATGGAAAATAATAGGAAGACGAGATTAATAGTTTACCATCGACAGAAAGGTGATAGTGATAAGAGCTAAAACGGGTTTTTAAGCTGGATTTTGAACAGTGAAGGTTATCTATGCGTCTTTGGGGAAATAGGTAGTGCCAGAAGCTTGGCGATATACAGTATTGTGACTATCTACATCGAGCAAATTGATTAATTACTTAAACTGGTGAGCTGCTAAGCACTTATCACTAAGCCGGTGTTCAGACCATAAACAACCATGTGTTAAAATAATGCAAGGGGCGGCTTGGGTGGAGACAGGTTTCAGGTATCAGTGAAATGAAAGCTATTTGACAATTCAATTTAAGGAGCCTATTTCAACTGCCAATCTCACAGTGGAATAGCAGCAGTGGCAGAAAAATGTGTTTATGAAACAAGGGGTCATTCCATTCTTGCTAAATGGGGGTGCAGTCTGATTTTACATATAATTTCATGGTTCCCCCAATAAATCATAGCCTAATCAATCTAAGTGTGCGTGAATAAATCACCATGCACACTTGGAGTGACCGTCAGAGCAACGCGTTGGCCTCAGAGAGGTTGAATAACAACATCTGGCTCCCATTAAAAAATCAAAAAATACATTGATTAATCTAAGATCTCACATGAAAACGTATCCCTAACTGAGGGCTAAATATTTTTTTTAAATTTATGAGCGATTCTCTGTCAAATCAGCAGGGTTAGGCACGTAAAAACAACGGTTTAAGGCTTGCAACTCTCTTTCCTCTCACTCTCCTTGACGGTCTCTGTAGTTTCCCTTCCATCTGTGGATTGCTACAGTGGGGTTTGTCAATAACCTCTGCTCTGCTTCAGTACTACGGACAGCGCTGTACCTACACACATGCACACCAGAGCAAGGCCCAGAGAGAATGGATGGAACACCTCCTATCATAAAATAAATACTTATGACAAAAAAAAAAAGGTTTTTTTGGTCAATGAAAAAAAAGAAGAAAAACTCCATTCAACTACAGTCAAGTCAATGTTGGTCAAGACTTGACCAATTCAATTTGACAATGTAAACTCTAAGTCAGGGATATTCCCAGGAAATATGATCCATTAAGTCCAGTTTGAGTAACATGTCCATGAGTTTGAGAGTTTTCCAGATACCAAAACACTGCACAGCCGTTGAAACATGATTGTATTAACCTGGACGTGATCTAACAGGAATGTACACTTGCATTTATTGGATTAGCCAACACAGCGCCTGGTCAGAGGATGCCGCATTGTATAGTGGTAAAAGTTGAGCTAGGTTCAACTTTTTTCCTAGACTGCATTTTATTTTTGTTGCAGAACACCGTTATTCAAATGTCTGAGCAAGGCAGCTGGAAACATGCTAGTGCTCGCCAGTCAAATATCTTTTCATGCTAGCTGGTCACTGTTAGTTAGCAAGCTGACTCAAACAAATTAATCAGTATTTCAAGTAATATTGACTGGGGGAGCATACTTTGGCAAAGTACGGTTACATGAAAGAGGATTATACAACACTGCTAAAAAGCTAATGATCATTAGAAAGATGTATTAACTCACATCTGGATATTAATACATTTTTAGTTTTGCAGGTTTTGACAGTCTAACAATGGTACATTGAAAAAGTCAGTGTATCAGTCTCGTTTGTCTTGTACACATTAGCATTAATATGATACATGTACAGCAATTTTAAGAATATAATTAAACAACTTGAGTCTCGATTGACGGTGCCAAAAATTGCATTGTTCATATTTTAGACGATAAGAGTCGAACCCATGCTAAAGGTAGACGCAGAAGGGAAGCATCTGGCTCTGAAACTGGTCAGTCAACCTTTTCCTCCTCCCCCAATCACATAGACATCAGGCAGTGCTGCTTTCATCTTCTCCTGATCCACCACCATCTGGTTAGACACTGATGTTCTGAGTATGTGCATTCACGAGTGTCCTGTGGCAGCAGTGGAAATTACCTTCCAATTAGATCTAATAGATCAAATTAGAGTCCAAAGCATAAAGCGAGGCTGGGGTTATCTCCTCAGGCATGGATTGCCCTAGGTTTAGAAAATTAATTAGACACTGCAGAGAGAGGAGTTTATATCAGACAACATGGCATTTATTCTAGTCAGCAGACTTTCTCCCTTTTTATCAGTCATGACAAATGAAAATCAAGAAATGGAGAACAAACTTCTGTCACCAAAAGGGACAAAACAAGACGGCCATGAACTCTTCTGTAATAATGTAGCCGGATGCTGATCCATTATCCTTCAAGAATGTCTTCATGAAGCCCCTTTCCCACTGGAAAAAAACCACTTGACAATACATGAAGACATCAATTTGACAAAAAAGTACGCACGTACGAGCCACGCTTGTTGTTGTCATATGATTTGTGGCTTATGAAGTTATTGTAGTTGTCTTTCAATCATTGTGATTGCATGATTCATATATTCTAATGATAAGCAAAAGGCTATGTCTTAATCATGCCATCTCAAAGTTAAAATAAGCCATATAAAAGAAATTAACACATTTCAGGTCATTTTCCAACCCACATACTGTGTGGATGGCTGTCATAAGGGGAACGTTTTCAGAGATAATGGATTAAACATCAGAGATATTTGACAATAGTGAGTTATGTTGAGTGGAAATAAAAATATCGTTTTCCCTTTCTGACCTTGGAAACACTCATCTTTCCAAACAAATTACGGTCCGATACTGGATTTTTGAAGTCTAAACCAATGTCAATAATTCAAACGCTGTCACAAACACATAACATCAATGATCCTTTTTGATAAAGATCCTTTTAATTTGTGTTTAATTGTGACTAAGATATGTGCTAAGTGGTAAATCTTAATGTTATGAAGATACTCAAAACTATCTCTTGGCATACAAATCTGTACTGCAATTTCTTTTTTATTGACATGTACACCAAAAGAGTACATACTGTTGTATTAAGCTGACATTTTCTCAACTGATTCATCAGCCTGGCACAAAAAAAACTTTAAAAGCTCAGTAACTCAACCACGTTTTCTAGACTTTACCAGACCATGCGATGTGGTTGAAAGCACTGGACCTCGTAGTTAAATTTTTCTCTCGCTTGTTGCATACCAACATGATCTTTAGTAATAGGAGTCCATTTCAAAACCTCCTCCTTCAGGAACAAACAGGAGAAAATGTAATATATATATATACACACGTGTGTATTTAGTAACCATGCATTACTAAACACAGCTACACAGCTGTGACCCTCTCTATTTGAGACCTGATATGACAAAAGCTGAAGGCACAAGCCTGGAAATTGCACTTGACATCAAGGTGTAAAACCTAGACTATGACTTGCAAAAAAAAAAAGTGTTGAGTGAGTGGCGAGGTGCTGCAAACAACACTTCAGATCTCAATATTACAGTAATGGACTTCCTGACACAAGCACTACACCAATGGGCCTTGCATTATGCATTATTTGGGGACATCTGCACAGCTTTCAGCTTTGATGCACAGAGAGACGCTTCTTATTATGCTGCAGTAAGAGAGTGCCTGCTGGACACTAACAACTCTGCGAGTGTGTGTGTGTGTGTGTGTGTGTGTGTGTGTGTGTGTGTGTGTGTGTGTGTGTGTGTGTGTGTGTGTGTGTGTGTGTTGCGTGCGTGCGTGCGTGCATGCGTGCGTGCGTGGCTGGTGAGAGAACTGATCTAATATTTGAGAACCACCACATTTCAAACCTTTTAGGAAGTTAGTCCACATGCTAAATATGGCCGCAATGCAGCATGGGCCATGGCTGCCAAGATGACTACGGAGTGGGAAAGTGATGAAAACAAGCAATACTGCTGCAAACCGCAATGCTCTATATTCTGCAGAGATAAGGAGAGCACATTGCAATATTCCTGACAGAAATATTTAGAAATAGATAGCTTCTTATAAGTTAAGATTCAGAATATTGCCTATGATGGCATTCTTCCCAGGAAGCCTGTAAATTACTCTCTGGTGCACCTCCCTTTAATGTAAGTGTTTTTTTAAAGTAGTAGCCCTCACTGTTTATGGAAAAAAGATCTGGAGGATCCTGCCTGAGCATCTTTAGTCTGCATTCTGACTCAAGAGGAGATTTAAGATACTGTATAACTGCCTGTAAAGTCAGTCTCAAAAGCTCAAATATTCAAAATTTCTTTATTAATTACCAGAAAGGGATGCCATGTTTGTTCGGTTTTTAGATAAAAACAAGCAAAACATACTTCAGAATTTAATTAAATGCATTTTTAAGCCTCTCAGTGATAAGATGATTAAGCAAGTCTAATCTTTGCCATGTTTTACAAATCAGGAAACAAGTCGCCAATTCTATAGCATGCCTAAAGCTTGCCTTTGCTTTAGTTTTTTAATAATAATGTTTACGGAACAGGTTGTCTCTTTTACACCGGCATCATGCTCACAGTTGCAATGCAACATAATTCAATGTAACAAACACAGACAAAAACAGGATATTTACAGACATCACTTTCTAAGATATTGGATTAGTGTGTGACGAGCAGCTCAACATGTTTGAGCTCTGACTCTGTAATGCTGACATTAATACACAGAACTTTTAGTGTTGTTTTTTTTGTATGTGTCGGAAAAGCTAAATAATAACCGTCCGCCCGAGTTTTGTAATAAATTACCATTTATCATAGCCAGAAACTGTAACAACAGAAATTACGTTGGATTTCAAATGTTTATGACGGTCCTTCAAAAAAAGCATGTGTGACAAACACTACCTTCAGGAAAAGCAACCACAGCTTAGAATAGTGATATTCTGACTCAAAAACTGAGACAGCAGGCTGTTTACAGAGCAGAGAGGCGAGGAGAGGACAAGAGAGGCTGTAAGTAGTTAGTATATATATATATACTATGTACAGCATGTGGAGCCCCCATTGTTCCCAAATATTGACAACACTTTTGAGCATAGGATGAAATATACAGGTTCCATTTACAAAAGAAATTTGCAAAGAAATTATCAAAGAAATTCAACTTTAATTTCTTTATGATTTATGACATTATAACTGTTATACTGCACATGATACATTTTTAGTTCTCCTCACTTCTAGTCACGATTGTGCTGTTTCCATAGAGGTTCAGGACGAGGCCACGGTGAGTAAAATGTGACTGGAGCAATGTTGTGAAACTACTTGGGGGTTAAAGGTAATAAAGAATATTTCTGACAGGTATTTAAGAACTAGGATGTTAAAATATAATTTAAAGATGCTGTTTCATCGTTATCCTCATGACCTCAAATATTATATAAATATTAGCAGTGAGTTAGTCAAAACAACATTAATAATGTAAGAACACAAACACAAACGTATGTGACAGATGAGAATATTGTTATACGGCTGCACTACTCAGCTGCATAAATATCTCAAAAAGGTGTTTGCATATTTAATTTTCTCGTCTTTTCTTGTTTTCTTCTCATTGTATTTGCTTTGAAAGAACTCTTTGACATGTACTATGCAATGGGATTTATCATTATCAATAGGTAGGTCTGCTCTAACTCCTGCGCTCTCATTCCATGGAGAAATAAAGCTGCAGGAGACCCCGCAGTCTAAATGGGAAGTACAGTCTTATCCAGTTAAAGCAATAATAACAGAGCCAGACTGTCTCTGTACAAATTACCAGCGATGGAGAGCACGGGGAAATATACTCAGGCACATCAACAGGGAGTTGTGTGTGTGTGTGTGTGTGTGTGTGTGTTGTACATGCACAGTATATAATAGTATCATACAGTTTGGCTGCAGTATAGTATAGTTTATAGAGTTATTTTCAGCTTGATTGTCAACGTTAACTGACTCATTGATTAATTTGCAGGTTTCAGTTTTCAGTAACCAGGTAGGCTATATATTTTCTGACCTTTTTATGTGTAAATGTATGACATAAAACATAATCAACACTATAATAATTAAATTAATGGAAAAGTGTGTCTAAACAACTCTGAGACCCACGGGCTAGCCTGCGATCCGGGCCGATATAACATTCTTGAAGAGGTCGCGGGCTACAAAGCTAGAGTCAAGATATCCGTATCGTATGAAACTAGATGACCTAAGGCATCCATTGGTAGCATAGATGTATGGAAGGGGTTAGGAAGTTAGGCTACATTTTGGTGAGGGAAAAACTGGCATGTCTATATTCACAAAGGTCCCCTGACCTCTCACCTCAAGATATCTGACTGAAAATGGGTTCTGAGTACACACGTTTCTCCCCTTTACAGACATGCCTACTTTATGCTAATCCCATGCAGTTTCGGGAAATACCATGCTGACTTTTGCCTGAAGTACAAATGTTTTTTTTCAAAGATTCTAAAATGGTGTATTTTAATATTTCTATATACTTACCTAAACATTTAAACAGGACAAACCAACAGTCTTCCAGTATGAATGAAAAGCTGAGACTCTTGAGGATCCCATGAGCCCAATTACATTCATCTACAAACTAACTATACCAAATATAAGTATACCAAATCACACAAGTTTTTTATGGTGTTTTTCAAAGTCTTGGTGTACTATTTTGGTATTTTGGAGGGATTTTACTATTGTTTTATCAATACTCAAGTGGTAAAAATAAATAAATTGTAACTGGTATAAACCTAAAAATGATTGAGCATGGGTAGGGCAATTGTGTACTTCCATTATAATGTTTTAACCTTGTGAACTCTAAACTATTCATCTTAACTATTAATTATATATATGACAGATGAATGACAAAAAGGCATGAATCTCTAATCTTCAGGTTCCCAGCTTATATGTGGCATATGTAGACCAGCTTTCTCCCGCTAATTCTAATGGCAGAGATTGCAACATTCTGACATTTTACAAGATTGCTATAGTTACGGATAACGGTCTGTATTGCGGGAGCAGATGAACCATTTTACAAAGTCATATTTTGAAATTGAAGTTATAACTTAATTTTAGTAGCCGCATAAAATAGATTCAGCTCAATAAGTTAAAGGGGATGATTTTTAGATATGTTTTATCTGCTCTCAGAAACCAAGGGCTGACTGTGGTTCAAGCCTGAGAGGTAATTAACAGTGCGTCGTCAAGGTGCCCAGCCTCCATGGACACAAATGAAGAAACTAATGAATACCATTAGGATTTAGCAAATGGCCTCTGTCAGGGAACAGCGCCCGAGGAATCTGTGTGAGTGTGTGTTCGTATGTGACAGTGCATGTGTGCAGGCATTTAATCACTTGGTAAGTTTTAATTAAAAGGCTGTGAGATTACTTCAAGAAAACAAAATAAAAAAATCTGAAACACTTAGACCTTATTTGGTATCAAAGTATGGTTTAATGGGTACTGGGGCACTGTAGCCAAGGAACACAATGAATTAGTCCACTGCCTTTCAAGCTTGGCTTTAAATCCAGTCATACTTCACCGGCAGGAGAACAACAGCCTTCGCCGAACAGAGTCATGCATTTCAATTCAGGGCACTTTGGCCAGTTTAAATTAACCACCAGTTGTTCACTCTCTCACTACTCCAACATCTCTTAGAATACTGTCATACTGTGGTGCCTTAATACTGGCATAGGTGGACTCTGTCATATTAAGACCAAAACAGGTCTGGGGCCATGCACTTAGGGTTTGCAGAAATATGTATTTGCCTTGTGTCGTTAGAGCTAAGTTTCTGAAATAAGTGTTTATGAATACACTTTAGATATGCTACAAGTATGAATGAAAAATACTTTAATCACCAACCTGTGGTTAACCAGCCTCAGTTTTCCCTACTGTTAATGACACTCTTTATGGCCCCTGGGTAGAGTCGTCTTTTTAATGCAACTATATCTGTCCACACTTGACACTTCAATGCAACTTGCCTGATATGATAGTGATCGGATATATTCTGTGGTCAAACAAGCGACTGTTAAATGCTGGAAAAACATATACAATTTCCAAGAAATTCTTCACAATAACGGTCTCCTGCTATATTTGATTTATTGATTTTATTGCAAACATTTACTTGAAAGAATAATGCATATTAATCGATAATGAAAATATAATAGTTGCAGCCCTTCACATCTATGGAGGCTTGTACAATATTGGCTTTTTCTTTCAGTTTGGATCTCTTTTAATTTATAAACTGTGCACTATGCAAGATAAAAAACTGCATATATGCTGTATACCAGACATTGACTTATTAATATGTAAAGCTGCTGAATTACGCAAAATTAACATTTGGATCTATGAGTTTATCTGAATAATCATGTTTAAATGGCCATAGATTATAACGATCCAAAATGAAGTTAACTTATATGATTTATTTCCATGTAAATTCAAAGTCAGAGTTCATGCATGACTAATGGTAGGATTTCCTCTGTACTACAGTGTGCTCCAAATTGTTTCGCATGTTCATGAAAGACAACGGAATTTGTTCTCAGCTAACATCTTGGTTCCTCTCTTTACTCTTTCTACTACAGCAGACAAAACTCTCCATCTGATAAGGATAGCTGCTTATGAATAACTGAGTAAATTACCTACTCCTGTTAGTCTTCATGATTACTTTCCTAAATACCGATAAGGCTCTTCCTTGTAATATATTTCCTGTTTGTTGAAACTGAGGTTATCTGTGATGGACTCGGAAGATAAGACTGATTCCTTCTACAGTGACTAGATTAATTTGCTTGTTTCTATTTGAATGTTGCTCTTAGTTGTTTCTCTTACTCTAATTATTCTAACTTTGAACAGATGAATGGATATAAAATGAAAAGGCTGATGACAATCCAGATAATTGGACTAAAATTGCAGCACACTGCGGCACCACTCTGGAGTGGTCCCAATCTGGACATATTCTTCCGAATTAGACAACACGTCTATATACGATGCTTTCCAGATGAAAGAACGAATCATTGATGATGACGCAGATAATAAATAGAGTAGTAGTTTCTTGATACCGATGCTATAACAATACCACAGCAAAAAAAATGTAAATATTTTGACAATGTCAAAGCAAGGCAGTGGAGGGTGTGAAAAGAAGCCATAAAACGACAGGAGTGAATTATTGTACCAGTGTGTAATGTGTTGATACACTTTAATATCAAACCAGGACTGGAGAAACTCTTAATTTAGATCAGCTACCTCTTCACATCCCTCCACCTTCACATGTCACACTGTTTAGGTTAATTCCTTGCAGAGGTAAATGTGAGAAGTACTGTATATTCGTTGAGGCTTTTATTGTGAAAGATAAGTACGAAAATAATGAAGCTTTAATGCTAGTTTGCTGTCTTGGTTCTGACTAAGGGAGCATTCATCTTACTATTTGTATTACCTTCATGATTATAGCAGCCGAAACTCATAACTCACAGGGCTACATTACCTCTGTGCCATATTACACTTCTGTGCGTCTGCTTTGACCACAAGCCGTTGACGGTCGGCAAAGGATCTTGTAATTGAGAGAACAATAATATGGTTAGCGCACCGACAACGGCTGCAGGGAGTGGGAGCAGAGCGCAGCACACACTGCTCGGCTGTCACACATCGACGCAACTCATAAATATGGCTCTTACACTGTCGTTCTTTAAGTAGTGGCACTAATGAAATAGGGTAAAGTACATAAATATATAAAGACATGTGCATAGCTTAGCACAGCAGGATAAATACACGTTCAAACAACTGCAAAAAAATGTTTTGTAGCTGGCAAGCAAGTGCTTGTAAAATCACAATGTTTTGTTTTCGATTTCTATACATGTGTTAAATAAACTTCCCTCCCCTTCCACCAGTAGGCGATTTGAGGGGGTGGAGGAGAGGGGATGCCATCCCCTCATTAGTAAAATAACCAAAATGCATCCCCTTTTTAAGGTGGGGGTGGTGAGCGAAACCGAACAGGATCATATTCCAATAAGCACTATAGAATGATCAATGATATCAATAGCAAAATACTGTAGCACGACACCTGGCCAGCTGATATCCCACATGATCCGTGTAACATGAATAAATTAAACTGACTCAAACAGTGTGTGAAAAAGCAAATGTCAGGGGAGCGTCTCCAGAAGGTATCAGGATGAAGAGATAAGCACTGACAAGCATCTTATCAATCTGACATCTCCATGGAGAGGTGCTTTTTGCTTCTATGTGGATCGTCTCCTGAGCTTTGGCATTTTCAGCCTCGCCTGAATTCATCAGGAACTCTTTTTTTGATTATATGTTTTCTTTAAAGATATTAAACCAACTCCAGTGCTGCTCTTCCTCGTCCCTGTTTGTCCCCTTGAGGAAGCATTTCATAACATGTAATTGAGTTACTGTGCTGAAGAGAAGGAACAAAACATTTTCTTCTTTTATTCATTAAGCACATGTTCTTTCCTATTGCAGCCTGCTGCATCTCCCGTTTCTCCTTCTTTCCCCTCGTCGCTCCTCGCTGTGCCCATGCTGCAATTTTGTGTCACTTTTTCTGACTATGTATTTTTATATTTGAGGCAATCCAGTGACAGCAACCTGCCACACAGTGTTGTGGATACAAAACACTTTGACGTTCCTACGGGCTGACCTACGAAGTGAAGCCAAAGCAAACTCCAAAAAATCATACTATTTTGGGGGAAATGTAGACTTTCAAGCACCCGCCCAACTTTTCTTGTTCATTTAATGTTTTTATTCAAAACTGAATTTCCATTCATTCGAAGGAACAGCGTATATTTATCACATCTCTCGCACTGCCTGGCCCTTGAGAATACTTCAGTAAAATGCAGCTGTTAACATTCATGTATGCAGATTGGGACTTGACTCTATCGCAGGTACTGTGGCCCAAAATCAGTCAAAGCTATCCTATCAATGTAAGCAATGTATTCATAAAAAACATGGAATCACACACACAGATACTTCAAAGATATTTCCCCTTCGCGCTGCTTTTCATGCAGGCTGCACATGAAAACAAAGATTAGACGCACACACACACACAAGAGTGCTTCTCCCTTCTTTCTGTTCAAGACATGGTAAATAACCACCTTGCCGCCACCACAGCCCAGCAATTTATGCATGAAGAGGATGCAGAGAGGAGAAATATGCATCTATTCTCTCTCTTAAACACACACACACACACAGACATACATATACACACTCAAAGCAATGTGTTGCCCTCAAACTGCATGTGGCTGTGGAAACCATCAGCAGTTGAATTACAATGTGGTGATTGAGATGTGGAGACATTGCACAGAAATTTAATTTAAAATAGAAGGAGAGACCACACACACAAACATACACGCACACAACAGATGGATTGGCCCCCCCCATTTTCAGATCAGTTAACAGCACAGATGGCAACAGTGGGTGTGTAAAGATATGGGCAAGAATCAAGTGGAAGACACCTGGAAAATCCAGTGAAAATCAGATACAATACCCAAATACTACTACTACCTTTGCCAGCTCACGTTGGTCTTGAACAACAAATGTAAACAGCTTACCGTGCACCTGTATCATTTGTGATAACCAAAAGGGATCTGGTGATGAACTACTACTTTACCCCCCACCCCTCTCCCCACCCCCTCTCCCGCCCCCCATTTCACTTCAAAAAACAAAATTAAGTGGCAGCTGGCTGGATGGAGATCGCCTGAAAGTTTCCTACTTGCTTTTGGCTATATTGTATGTGATTTCCAGTACATATCACAATTCATAACGTGTTTAAAAAGCTGATAGGTACATGGTTTGTTTACATTACATAATGTAACGCTTGCTGTTAGGACACAGTGTCTGTATCTCTGCGGTCAATTATTAAAAGTGATGTCGTGTGACTTCTTTGTTGCGGTGATATCAGTGCATGTGAGGCAGACAGCATCGGTAGTGTTGCATTTTTTTTCCACAATCAAATATTAAGTTACACATTCAAATAACTAGTATATTTCATAAAAATAACAACAATTTAAAATTGTTTTTTGAAATTGTGAATTGAATGAGAATCTTAGAATATAAGAATGTCGAGTCCCCCACCCCTTTTGTTTT
Organism: Ophiodon elongatus; assembly: GCA_016806645.1. NCBI lineage: Eukaryota > Metazoa > Chordata > Actinopteri > Perciformes > Hexagrammidae > Ophiodon > Ophiodon elongatus. Next base: position 2,697,094 of record JACSYO010001682.1, on the reverse strand, counting down.
CTTATGTAGGTCATATAGAGGCATCAGTATTCAATTGAGACGGTTTCATAACCAATTAAAATTTTCTTGGAGTAATTTTAAAGACACAGTACAATAAAAATACAAAAGACGCAGATAATAAAGACACTAAAAGGCTTTTTACTGGGATAGAGTTTGCCCTCCATTATACTACATCCATACTTTTTGATAGAATTCCTAAAATTGTTATACACTCCTCAGTTTGGAATAGATATCTGCACACTTAAATTTATGCAGACAACAATTGATATGTTTAGCTTTTGGTCGAAAGGACCTTTATCAGAGCATACCATACTATCCTCAGTTGAAAAGAAAAATAATTGTGACCTATGGTTATCTAATATGTTGCTCAAAATCTCAAAAACTCCATGCTTTCCCTGAGAGGAGCTGAAGAAAATGCATTTTCACAGAGACTGCTCCTGTTAGACTGGTATTGAATGTAACTGGGCCCTGGTGTGTAGCCTCAATTGGTAGTTGATGGGTTTTACAACAAGAGTAATTAAAGTGACTGACAGCTAGTCTGGGGCAGAGGACAATCCCAAGCCAGGCTGTTGGGATAATTATTGAATTCTGTAAAAGTCTACTATGCTGTCTCCCCGTGGAGTTAATAGGAGTTTAGCAGCAGAGGTGACAAGGAGTACTGTCAGCAACTCTGCTCTCTCCATGCTGAACTTCCTCTCGAGAAATGGCATAGAGTGCAGTTAATTCTTAACTCATCCTCCATTACTACATGTTGTCGTCGCCAGAGACAAAAGACAGGGATTCTTTGTGCTCTGTGATAATAGATATGAGAGCAGAGCCCGTGGATCTGTAGAAATGGAAATAGACATGACAGCAGAGCTGACACAGTTTGGATTACATGAGCATTCCATGACAACTTTAATGTTTCCTTAATTTTTGCCATAAATAATCAATCATACCAATCCATGCTGTAACACAGCCCGCTGTGATTTCCCTTTGCCATTATCAAAGTTCAACTTCTCTCTTGTCTCTCAGTTTTGAGCAGACATCTTAGCAGTCTGAATGCTTTCAACTATGACTCTCCCAATGTGAGTTTTTGAGGACTTAAACTGAAACCTCTGGAGTTGAACTGCTACATGTCAGACAATATCAAGTATCCTTCAATTGGACAGATTCTACGTACAACACCACTTAACAGCGTTGTAGATAACAAAAAAAAAAGGCCTACAAAATTAGCCCCACCTTTGGCTAACTTCGCTAAGTCTGTCGCTGGCTCCCCCTATCAGTTCCGTTCTCTTTATACATCCATGGCCTGCTCGATCTGTGCCGTTTGAATGCATTTAACATTAACTACACTACAGCTGTCGGCTGATTGGACCACGCTGAGGCGAGTGATGGCTGTTTTGACCGCTGCTGAGCACTATGAGCACTCGTGTTGGTCCTGATACTGTAATACACTACCTGTTCATGACAGAGTTTACAAGCAGCTTTATCCAGGTCTAAGGCTTTTCATGACAATGTGTGAAGTGTTTACATACTTTACTGTATGTGTAGTGTTTACCATACTTTGGATATAAAATGTGAGGGTACAGATCGTATCCCCGTGGATCTCATACCCTCTGCCCTTTTCTGCTTGCTTCAACTTGGATTTTCTCTAAACTGATATGAAGTCCTGTTACTCAGACTTCAACAATAAAACATTAGCTTTGACAGTTGTGGGACTTCATTTGCAGACTTCTGTGAAAAGTTAAGGCAACTTGTATATCACCCAAAATGGGTCTCTATCTAGAGAAGCCCTTAAGTATAATCTTGCCTGTGATAATCACTCTGAGCCAACATGCTTCTTCAACATTACATACTAGACTTGCTCAATTTCTAATACATAACTTAATTTCAATGACTGACTCTAGAAGTAACACAAAGACGACACGCTGGGTTATTTTACACGCCACTGTCACCTTTACTGTGAGCAGAAAGAAGGAGACAACAACAGAATAAAGATGGCCTTCCAGAAAGTGATTTTGAAGTAAATAAATGATCCCTGACACTATCGTCATTGTAGCACATTACTCCCAGACCTGCAGAGAAATTAAGGAAGCCTGTAAGTGATACAATTTCGGTGAGGATCGATTGTCTTCCCGTAAAAGAACTGCAAATTTCCGCTGCAAATTATAGCAGCTTTGCATCAAATCAATTATTAAGTCACCTGAGAACCAACATATCCCACAACAAGCATGCTCTCTCACACGCTAATGCACTCCCACTACAACAACTACATCAAAAGGCCTCCGTGACCCTGTGAGACGTCCACTTCTGCTGAACTGCTACTGAACTGACATCGTAAACTACACACACAAACACGATCATCAGCTCCACACGCGGAGGCACAACACGATGTCTTTGTTCCATCAGATTCATGTCAGCAGCCGTTTTCTCAGTTGGCCCTAACAACTGTACTGACATGGCGAATTCAACCTCATAAATAGTTCCATGTAAATTACCCTCGGGAGCTGGTATTGACTTGCTAAAAATGAGCTAGATCTGCCATGTTGCAATATACTAGATGTCATTATTTTTTATACACACAAACACATGCATGTACACACACACACACGCACACGCACACACACACACACACACACACACACACACACACACACACACACACACAGACACACACACACACAAACAAGGGCCTAACCAAATCTAATTTACCAGATGCTTTCTAATGGGGCTTCATATTTCAATATAAATGTTAATAATCTATGATTACTCTCCGAGCTGCAACACAGGGAGCGGAGGTTTTCTTTCATGTATTTATGGAAGTTCTCTCGCTCTCTCTCTCTTTCTCACGTATTCCATCTCTTGCTTTTGGGAAAGTGTTTTTGAATACAGACATCAAGTGTCAGATTTTCTTCTTTTTGTTTTTACCAGCATGGAGGGAGATCACTGCAGCAGTTATGTGCAGCGTTAACCCCCATTCTCCCTGTATTAATCATCTGTTTAGTAGCGTTTTCATTTTTGCATGCTATACTTTTATTTTTGAGTCCCGGCAATCTGACTTTTGATCATTTACTTACCACATTATTTATGTATTTATTCTCAAAGTATAAACCAGGGAAGCAGAGCTGTCAACACTATACCAGAAAACTTTCTTGAGTTTAACAGGCTTGCGAATTTAGCCCAAATCCGCTTTGGGGTTGTTATTGAAAGAAGGCAATATTCATTACACATTATTCATATATATATCTATATAGATATATCTATAGATAGCTATATCTATATAGATATCTATATAGATAGCAATACACAATATATCTCTCTCTATATATATAGAGAGATATATATATATAGATATATATTTATATATATATCTATATATAGCAATACACAAAAATAAGTTCTGAGTTAAGGACAGCAAAGCGATTGAATTTAGTAACAGAAAAAAATACATTTTTACCTTGTGGATGGTCACAGTGTCCTTTTCTAAATCGTGCTGTGGCATTAGATGTTTTTGTTTCAAGGCCTTGTCTGCTGCAACTCAATTTGGTTTGATCAGTTCCCCGTTGAAATAAATCAATACTTTGAGAGGACCAACCACGTTGTGTCCATAGCATTGCAAACAACATTACTATCCCTAAGGTTGTTATTCTTGTTTACTTATTCTTTAAATCAGAAAATTAGAAAACATAACTAATTTTAGAATATCTTTCCGCTTCAGTACAAGAACAATGAGTTTGTAGTATTCAGACTCCAAACTGAGAGCACAGAGCTACGAGGGCTGAAAGTGAACACATGGACTACACCAATTTTCACAAGCATTGTCTTATTTTTCCACAATCAAAAAATCATCGTAATAATTCAACAAGCACTTCAAAAGAAATATAAATACTTTGCTTTAAACAGAAGTCCAGAATGACGCATGTAAACCCTTTCAGATCTGATGGCCCCTAATGATAGGATGTGAACAAATGTGGTCATGCTGTTGGTAGGAAATGGGAACCAATCAGCACTGTCCCATGTCAAAGCCTTACATTATGTTGACCTACTTCCTCTGTGGAGTTTGTAGCTCGATAACAACATCTACACTTCCTACTTTGGTCACGATGGACAAGAGTTAAAGTTCCTAAGACCGCAGAAGATCTATCTCGGATGTATGTATGGCTGGATGGACGATGGATCGATGGACATTTTATTGTTCAAATTACTCAAATTAAGGCATTTAAATTTTTGGGGGGGTATTGATCGCCAAACTCAGATCATGTTAGTACTTGTATGAAAATCCAGCCCTATTCCCAACCATAACTTATGTACATGCAACAACAGTCCTATTCATAGTTCATACCTTTGGTTAAAGAAATCCAAACTATCACTTTAAACCCTATGGACACACATGTTTTCCTTGCCATGGAGTGAACATGGAAGCTATCTCCATCCCATTTATTTACCATTTGTCAGTGTCTGAGTGAGGTTATAATAGCTTGGTAAAGCGCCACATTAGCAGGATATGGCGCGACAAAGCTATGGATTAATTCTCTCTGATCCCTCCCTGTCAAGCCCATTAAAATGTATGCAATTTGGTATTATCGCTGGTGCCATGCTTGCCTGTCGACTCGACTCCACATGGAGGGGACTGAGTAAAAATTATTCTGAATGTATCAGTGCCTCATTTGCTGTGTTTAATAACTCACCAAGTCTTCAGTTTTTATTTCCCTCTCTTTCTTCCTCCTTTTACCCTCTACTCAGGAAAAAATAAAGATAAGACATGCCTATCATTCCTGCGCGTCTATCAATCATAATTCGCTGCTGAAATTACATTCCACCTCATCGCTCTGGCTCTGTGGAGGGTAAAGCAGGCTATCATTTCATTTCTATCTGTAGATATTCTGCTCCTTCCAGCACCATATTTTATTTTCCAAGAAGGAGCCAGTCCAACCTCAACCTGTATTTTCTCTTTATAAAACCTTATCCCAAAAACTTTGTGCCAGAATGATGAATATCAACTTCACGTATTGAAGTGCCAGTCCACACGCTGCCGGTGGAATTTCATGTCACCAAAATATTAAAAATGCACTCAGACTTCTGAAGTTCTCCAGTTTGACATATGACGTTTTTGTTTATATATTGTTTGCTGAGAATGGCTTTTTATTATCTCTACCGGGTAGTTGGTAGGGGCCGCTTGTGAGAACACAGCTGAGGGCAACGCAGACCCTGCAGCCAGAGACAAAGTGGGGAGGAGACAGTTTTCACACCGTTATTGTTTTGGACAGAGTATTTGGCAAACAGCTAACGGAACTAGCAGTGCACACACGGTCGTAGCTCACCGCCACTCAGCCGCTGCTAAGTGGGCAGACAGCTTGGTAAGTCTTGTTTTCCTTCAATTACACAGTACAGAATTGGTTGTTGCAGACAAACATGGTGGAGAGCTGCACTCTACTGAGTAGATCTTTAGTTTAAAATAGGATTTAATGCATTCCGTATAAATTTGCTCTTATACTATGGATATGATGCAGCATTACATTGGTCATGTATTTGAAGGCTTTAAAATTAACTAACATGTCACCAACTGCATGCATTCATCAATTTGCATCATTTTGGGTGAGAGTAATGGTGAATGGGCTAAAAGTCCTCATGTAAACACTGTAATCAACCTATCATTTATTGTATTTCCTTTGTGTTACCACGTATGGCATGAGGTAAGTCTGTATTATCAGGTTTCCTATCCTCTCAGAATTATTGGAAAACCATCCAAACATATACATCCAGTCTCTGCAAGTGATTACTGTGGTCCAAATGCACCAAATACTGCCTGGAGAAATATTTCAGCAGCATTACATCTACCTGATATAGTAGAAAAAATAGTTATTGTATTGTGCAACACGGTGATTCTATAGAACAGCCTCTACAGAGACTTGTGTGCACGTTTTCCCATGTTTATATACATATATTTGAATCAGAATCTATTTACGAGAATGTAAAAGTGTGTGTAGTATATTAACTCCTCTTGCTGTGGCGGGCAACGTACTTTTGCCTGTCTCACACTTACTGACAAGTGGAGAGGGAGAGACCCTGCACTGTAGGCAAAAGAGCTGGTCACTGCTATTTGGCAACACTGTGGCCGTGACAAATAGTCGGTAACTGTCTGTGCTGATGTGCACGGCGTATGACGTGGAGCCGGTAAATACTGTCTGAAAATGTGTCCCGTTATCCCCATTTGTACATGTTTACTTTTTCCAAGAACATTTGGTTTCATAATAAAATGCTGTTGACCTCAAAGATGTGTTTTCTCAACGAATGAAAGGCATGTTAGACAATATATATGCAATGCAAATTAATGACTGTTGTGGTTGGGGATCGTCCTATTTCAACCCAGCAAACATCCGTTGAATGACACTACGACTGATCACTCCGCCATTTCTGTCTAAAAATAGCAGCCTTCAAGAACCTGTACTTGTCTAATAGCAGTTTGAACTGTAGTCGGTGCAGCAGCTGCTCATTATCTTGGGCTTGGAAAAATTCACATTTTTCATGTCACATTGGTGTGAAGGATATGGAACTGAGGAAGAGTGGACTGCACAATGATCACAGTGCTGAAAATAATACAGATGGATGAGCATCGAAGATGGAATCTACTGGTTAAGAGCTGGCACTTGTCTCATTCTCGCTCACGGTGGCACCTTTTCTCTTCATATACATTTGATGGCTTTAACACGGCCTCAGTCTACAGAGGACACTGCACACACGCCTCATGTTACAGTACTTTTACACAGAAGTAGTGAATTAATTACTGCCAATTTCTGACGTTAAATTAATAACAATGAAGAAAGAAGTTTACTTCCCTTTTCAAATAGCATTGAAAGAATTACGACTCTTGTTCCCAGATTGGTTTCATTCGGAGCTAAACTCTTGTTGAGCAAATAAATAACACGAACACGCTACTGTTGTTGCACTTGTGGTTAACATGTTTTGCTCGACCTGATGCTCCCCCCCCCCTACTCCTCCTACACACACACACACACACACACACACATAACCACACGGAAAATCAGGGTTGTACAGAGCACCAGAGAAATAAAAGGTTATAGTCATGGGTCCCCACACAGCCCTGTAAGCAAGCTCTTAAGCATCTTCAGACATAAAACATATGCAGCTTTCAGATAATGTCCTTTTTCTCACAGCAAACAGTGCAGACAGATGAGTCAACGGCTGGCCACCTTAACCACAAGCATCTGCGTGTGTCTGCATTAGTGATTTATATGAATCAATTTTATTCAGGCTTCATGCTGTGTGTGTTGTGATGTCTGTAACACTGACAATGGTGTAGAAAAAGAAGACTAAATGCCTGATGGTGGTGTAATGTGCCCTGTGGCTTACAATGGCAGGGAACACATGATTGTGGGGATTCTATCACAAATAAGTGCTGTATTGTATAGAGTCTATATAGAGTCTATACCATACTGAAGTTGAATTAACTTATTTGTAAGGTCTTATTTGTAAACTCTTATTTGTGACCTCTGCCTACCTCCGCCTGGCATGTGTGTGGTTGTCTGTCCGCAGCTTATCTCACGTACCATTGGATCCATCATACGCCCAATATCTTCTGTCCAAATGTATAACTGTATGCTCAAGGACCTTTCATGGTTGTGGTGATAGACAATGTTTTTGAAATAAATATTTTATTGCCTGCTTTATACCGTCATGCTGTTTGATTCCGTCTGCTGACTCCTCACTCTTGTTAACTGACTGGTAGGGGCCGCAGGTGACCAACAACTGTCTCAGAAGCAACAATAATTTCCAGCAATCGACTAGGCTAAGATCGAGGCTTACCTAGTCTGTTGCAGGCCACATTTTGGCCTTTGGCCTCTCAAATACATCCATCGAAAAGTTTGGTCTCATTTTGAATCAGGCGGCAACCTACGGTTCTGCCGAGTGAGGCCAATGCTGAAGTGTCTCAATACTTGAATTCTCTCTAAAGACCAGCAGGGAGCGTCTCCTCTGGTTGCAAAAAGAACTCTGATTGTATGTCTATGAGAAAATGACCCTACATCTCACTTGTTTTATTACCTCAGGAAACATTGTAAACATGAGTTATGGTGTCAATCGCTAGTTTCAAGTCTTCTTTAATACAGTATGATATTCATTAAGTAAATTATGGTCCCTTTTAAAATAGACCACAAAGCGGAGTATGCCTTAGGGTGGGCTAACTGTGATTGACAGGTCGCTGCCGCGACCGGAGCCGTCTCTGCATCACTCCTACGCATTCCAAATATGGTAACTTCCGTGTATCGGTTGCAAAAAACAATAACATGGTGACGGCCGTAGTCCAAGATGCCGACAGCAAAATGGCCGATATCGAGGCTTCAAAGCGCCAGTCCACAAACTAATGGGTGACATCACGATGACTACGTCCACTTCTTATACACAGTCTATGTTTTGAACCAGCATTTGCAGATTCATTCCATACCTGATATGCTATGATCCATTAAAGTTAGGCACAATACAAGATAATTAAATCTTATTTTTGTTTATCATCGCTGCCGTCCTAACTGTAAGGGAACCAGTCGGGACACTTGAGTGAGATTCAACTCTTATTTGTTTGTCAGGTGGGTCTTCCTCTCCCATCCCAGAGATCTGAACTCTACTCAGTGCACTTTTATAGTTACGTAATGTTTTGCTGGGATGCTTTCACTTTCACTTCATCAATGATAAATAAGGCCAACCTTGACTAGGCTTTGTTCACATTAATTAATAAGTTAGTCCAGATCCTGGTGTTCAAGTTCATGGCAAAACTGCACTAGGATGCAACCAACATATTTTTGTAGTGATGATACACCAACAGTTATACTATCAGGAGTCACTTCTAGAATAGAATAGATGCAGAGGACCCTGTATTCAATCATGACCAAACATGGTGTTTTTTTTTTTGTTGAACATAATAATAATGTGTGTGACTGTACAGAGTTTGAAGGCTCTTTTCAATACTGTTCATATAGCGTGTAAAATCTTAATTGATAGGCTGATCATTACATAAAACCTAAAATCCATTTATATACTGCTTACCATGTTTGGACAATCTGTCAAATTCCGGTCTCAACTCAATGTTGAACTGATATGTATTTACTGCGTTTTGGCTTTTTAGGGCAGTTTAGTTAATGGGGATTACATGATGGATTAAACTAAAGATATTAGTGAGGTTTCACTACTAGCACTTACATTATAGGTTGTCTGATTTGAAACACAGATAACTGATTATTTTTTATCATATCTATGGCAAATGTTATGCTAGTGTCATAGAGTTTTCTCTATACTGTGCTTTTCTCCCAGTCAAAGTATCACCAGATAAACAAAGCGGACAACCTCAAAATGTATACGTATTGTGATCTGTGTGAAAGCAAAATTAAGACCTGGAGCATACTGTAACACTGGCTCTGGTGCTCCAATCAAATCAAGTTGAAAATAACCAACACAAGGTGGTCAAAAAAAAAAGCTTCTCATTAAGCACATCCTATGTACATATCATTATTGGTGATAATCATAATTAGAATGCAAGATGGTATACAATACATAATGTACAAAGGCTTTGGGGCTTGATAATTCTCTTTGGTGACTATAATTAATATCAGTTCTTTAATAAGCTCATATTGTAATTATAATGAATTATAATAAGAGTCATGTGATTATAAGCACATTAGAATATCTTCAGGCTAAACAAAGCCTGTATCTTTTACCACATTTATACACAAGTTGTCTGAGTAATCTTGGAGGGATTACTGCCATCAGTGAAGGGTGTAATATAAACTGTTGTAATAATCAGCTGTCCAAACTCTATTTAGAGATAATAATAAGATGCAATAGAGGATGTAATAGGCGTATTTCTAACTTCACATCTTTGTCCTTGATGAAAACAGAATAACAGAGCTAATTAGGCATAAGCAAATCCCTCTTCTCATTTTTTCTCTAGTGACGGCAAAATTACAATCTGCAAAAATAACACGTTGATAAGGCATTGACACACGAGTATTATCGTGGCGTTATAAAGTAAGTCCCCACTAAGTGACACTCAAGCATTATCTGCAAATGGGTCCTTAATCAGTTGCTCTTATCCAAATAAAACCAGCCTCCTTCCTGACAAACAGTGAATTTATTGCAACAATGTACCGTCGAAAGTTTGGATCAGAATAAGGCACATACAGCACACCAAGAATGTACTTTTTCTATTTTAGGATGTAAAAAACACTGTAAAAATTAATTTAAAGTTCAAGCCATACATAACTTCAATTGTCCATGGCCCCAAAATGGAAAAACAGTATATGAGGTAACTGTCAAATAAAGATAATTTTAGAAACTGATATTATGGATTTTTTTCCAACACATGGCCTATCAGGGTTTCCACCTCTATCTAAGTCCTTTGAATGGTGAAGAACTGACATGGAGACGGCTTTGAGAAAAGCTTAAAAACGCTCCAGAAACAGCCCAAAATCTAAAACTGGTATGATCAAAGGGCTGGATTTAAATCTGATTATATGGACATCAAATACACACATATCTTATCAACTTTATATAACTTGCCCTGTTTATTTTCCAGGCACCAGCAAACAAGGACAAGCTGAGTTTGGGAGGATTGTACATTTCTAACTGTTGCAGATTGACTTTGATTTGATGAGTACAGCAAAAATTGACAATGATTGTATAATGACAGTTATTCTATAAACCAATATTTCATCACCGGAGGAAGAAATTGCTGTCACTTTGTAAGGTTTTGTTAGTTTTGTTTCCTGTTTTATTTTGAATTTCCCTGTCTCGTGTTTCCTCGTTTCACTTCACCAGATGGGATATGCTGTGATGTGGATCTGTGCCAGGCTCTCCTCCTCCTCCTCCTCCTCCTCCTCTCCACAGGGAGACACCCTGGGTTTATCCAGTCTTTCCAGCACCTCTCCCTATCACAGGATTAAACTGACCATGTCGACTCAACAAAAAAGTCTGTCTTTGGCATTGTGCGAGTATGAACTGCCTTATGATCAGACATGTTGTGTGTTATGGACGGCCAATGACTCACACAGAACTCCAACTCCAAAAGATACCACTTGACCGAAGTCAAGGCAGGCTATTCTTCCGAGGTTTATCCAGCCTTAGACAAGAAGGCCGGATATTTTCAAATGGTAGTTGGTGCTCAGGCACAAACTAAGTCAAACCTTCGGGACCCCTGTCTTTCTTTTTTCTTACCAAGTGATGCTTTGACATGTCTCTGTAACCTGTGGACAATTAAAAGCTTGAGCTTCTTGGAGCCTAATGTCTTTCATGGATCACCCTGAAGGCCATCAGCTCCACGTGTTGCCAGAGCTTCGATACTTAAAGACTGTTTGCCTCTCCCCTGCATCTTCTAGATACTTTCAGTGAAGTTGTGCCAGAACCCCATCACTCCAATCACTGCCCCTTCCCCTCTCCCTCTCCCCTCCCCGCCCCCATTAAGATTCCACCACTTAAGAAGCACTCTGTAATCACCCAGGCCCAAACCTTTTCTTTTTCTCCTTTTTAGTGATCAATAGCCTTCACACACAGCATATAGTAAAAACCTTAACTTGATTTCCCCCATATTATTCTACTTTCAATCATGCTTTTTCTCACGGACTAAAGGTCTTTGAAGCAGAAATTATTCGTGCCTTTTAAGTCCTTCCAATTCATTCTGGTTGCTTATGCTGTTTTTTAAGTTTGCTGGAAAAGGGCCTACCACTTAGTCATCAGAAACAAAAATCCTATTTAGTTGTACAAGTGGTCTCAAGTTGTGCTGGACACTCATCAAAATCCACAAATCCAATATCAAGCAACCAAGGACTCCATCAAGGATAAGACTTTGTTGATTACCTCAAAGCTGATCGCCTGTTTTTTTTCAGATGATCCTTTGATTCATCTGGATGACGTCCAATCTTGCAATCATGTTTTTGGAGGTTTCTATAGATAAATGTGGTTCTCTGCATAATGGTGGAGCTCTTCAAGACTCTCTTTACCCCTGTTTTTAATAAATGTACCCCATCACCATTGACATGGACATTAAAAACAGCAATACTCATCTACCAGCAGAAATCAGTATTGTAATAGTCGAAGAAATTCCATGGCAACCCTTTCCTGAACCGTCTCACCCATCTTTCATGTCCCCGTTCATTTGTTCGCTGAGTAATTTTTTCTATTTCTCCTTCTATAAATTGTAAGCCTTGGATCCATAGGATGACCCCGGTCCCTCCATTTTCAGCTACAACATTCAACATTTAAGCCCTTCCACAGATGACTTCATCAATGTTTCACAACTCCCCATCAGGAATAGCCTCGCCCCTGGCACCTCCTCTTCATATTGAACAGATGTGAATTCCATCCACAATCTAGTTAACCTCACTTTTACCTCATTGTCACTCTGACTAGATTTGTGTCATACTCACTTGAAGTCATTGAAGTCTATCCGAGTGAAATCACCACAGATTTCCTTGTCGGCCTTTAACACATTCCCGGTTGTCATTACTCATCCATGTTTTTCAACAGGGCTGGTCCCTTTAATTTCACAGCCACCAGCCCTCTACATGCCCTAGATTCTGGATACCTTTCATCTAAATCTTTATGGGAAGTTTTATATATCGTTTTAAGTTGAATATTGTTGGTTTTAAGCTAAATCTCTTGAAGGCCAGAAAGCTGTAGCGAAAAAATGTCTACCATCTCTGACCATATCTGGCTGTCTTTGTTTGTGTGCGAGTCCTCCGTCCTGAGGGACGCCTCTCCTGTTCGGCATGCCTGTCTGCCTGCCTACCTTAGAGCATCTCTCTTGTCAATGCGTCATACCCAATCAGAAAAAAAATCTCAGCCTTCTCAGAGGCAGTGAACTCTATCTCTGTCTCTCGGTCGCTCCGTCTCCCCTCCAACTTTCCACCCCACCAACAAATCTCCTTTAAAAAAGAACTATCTCTGCGCCTTGAAACCTTGAAACGACTTCAGAGAAGTGTGCAGAGAGGCTGACGAGGAGGTCCGCACTTCTTCTCGTTTTGTGTCAGAGCTGACAGCCCGTCAAGGGAAAACTGCAGCAGATTAGACAGAACAACGAAGCGCAGGAACACACACAAACACACAATTAAAGGCATTTTCTGACAAGACAGCAGCTGATAGACCTTGCACATACACACACACACACACACACACAAGCACACAGACAGTTAAAGTGTTTTTTTTGCTGACAATCAGGTGGGTAACAGAGTGCCCACAGATACACACACATCAATATTCTCATCTTGTGCTGCACTGAAAAGGTAAAGAATAAGAAGTTTGACTGACCTCTTTCATTGACCTATAAGATAACCTTTCTGTGTGTGTTTGTGTGTGTATGTGTTCTGCAGATTGAGACCACCAGACAGTTTGTGTTGAATAGTGAAGGTCATGATTTGCAAGGACTGCTAAATCCACAGAGCTAGGTTGATATCTTACTGACAGGGAAATACGGCAATAAATAATTCAGAAAACGTCCGTATTAGATGATGTTAAAGGTGTATTAATATATTGTAAATAATTTAGCCTTACTTTAAACCTGAACTGATCACTCCTGACTTATTTTAGAATGCGGCAGCCAGATTTTAGGTGGATTAGCTATCGTTTGATGTTCAGTTTGAGGGGGACACAACGCCTAATTAATTCCCTGAAAAATCAACAATCTGGCTGTCAGACGATCCGATGGATTTCTGGAATGTCTAACATTTTTTGTCAGCCGCTGTCAAAAGATCCATTATAAACTGCACTAGGCTTACTAAAAAAAGTTACTGAAGCAGTATTTTACAAGCAGTGGCTAAAACTGTCAGAGACTGTGCCTTGGATTAAATTTGAATTTTGCTGTCTAAGAGATGGATAATTTTGTCGGCATCTTTCCAGCCATATGCAGGTCCGTATTCCAATTTCCATTTCCCTTCTTGCTTTCCATTCAAGGATTAATGAAATCTTAATTTCGGCCCAGTTTGAAATAATCTCATTGTCACTTTATTTTACACACTATTATAGTTATAACGACATGTTTATAACATTTTCGGGCCATTTTTAAAAAGGGATTGACCTAATAATGAATGACTAATATTTAATGTTTAGTTGAAATTCATCCCTAGAAAAGTGATTTGTTAAATGTAGCATATGGCTTTCAGCAAAACGAAGCTATAAAATGATTAAAGATGTTTTATTATTTATGTGTGTATACTTAAGATAAACTACTACCTTTCCATTCCATTCTATTATCCAAACCGCTTATCCTATTTAGGGTCGCGTGGGCGCTGAAGCTGATCCCAGCTGACATTGGGCGAAGGCAGGGTTCAACCTGGACAGGTCGCAAGTTTATCGCAGGGCACATTTAGAGACAGACAGCCATTCATGCTTACATTCTCACCTACGGGAAATTTAGAGTCTCCAGTTAACCTAAGCTGCATGTCTTTTGGAATGTGGGAGGAAGCCGGAGAACCCGGAGGGAACCCACACTGCCACGGGGAGAACATACAAACTCCACACAACCCCGGCCCCTCTTGCTGTGAGGTGACAATGCTAGCCACTGCACCACCGTGCAGCCCTAAACTACTACCACAAACTGTTAACAGAAAGCATTTTCTGGATAATGAATGCACATATAAATACCATTGAATTTGTAAAGCAGCCAGTGCACAGTAGAAACTATACGGTGCATAAACAATGAATACATATTCAAGGTACAAAAGGAAGATAAAAGAAACAAAAACCTGAACTATGGCTAAATGCATGGTGTTAAAGTGTACATGTATCTTTATTGTTGTGGGTTGGTGTTGTTTTTTGACAGGAGGGCCTCTTAAGATGAAGCACTGACTGAACTGGGTTTATGTTTTAAAGTTGGAAAAAGAAGTGGTAAAGGTAGTGGGTAAAGTAAGAAAAAGTGAATTTAAAAGTAATTTGTTGAAATGTGTAACTGCTCTCTCTCTGTTCCTCGCTCTGTCATTCCCACACACACACACACTCAGCTCCATCCCTTCACAGCTTATCACAAAGTGCTCCAGGTGAGTTGGTGATTTAGACCAGTCATTTCCGAGCCTCTCTGTCTGGCTGTAATGACTCTATCCTGGGCCTGCTGGCAGAGAAAGATACTGAGAACTGAAGTGAAGTGCTGAATAGCGACTACAGGGCATGGACCCACTGCAGTGACTGATGATCAATTAGACCCGGGGTTCTCCAACTTTTTCCTTTTTTTTTTTTTCTCTCGCTGAAGGCCTCCAAATGGATCACTGTATCTGACAAGATTTTGGACTAAAGACCCCCTGCTTGGGAAGTACTTATTTTTTAGCACAAATTTAAACAGAAGGACAGAAAGACGATTATATGCCTCAGCCCACTGAGACTGTAACTGACGACTTCAAAATCCTTCACTTATTGCTGTTTGTAGATATTTTCCTTGCATTGCAGAGGCTCAAATAATCAGAAACCACAGGAATTTGTAGGAGCACACTCATGATTACACATTTGAGGTAACCAAGCTTGACAATTTTCTTTGGTATTTTTCCATCTGTACCCTATTTTCCCATGTTTTTGTGTCTAACTGACTAATGGGAAAATATTTTTTAGAAAATCGGTCCAGTATTAAGCACCGTCTATTTATATTCTTTAAAAGTGCAGTTTGTTTTGGCACCGACAGGCTCCAATAGTTATTATAAGTGTTTGACAACATTGTGGAAAGAGTCTTGCTCAAAGAGAAGTCTCATTCTGAAATCTCGTGCTGCCGGAAGACAACGGTGGAAACGTGAGTGTCGGCCAGGCAGAGTTTGTTGTGTTGGAGTACAGAGAGTGTAGCTGAGTGGAATCTAAAATATTTTTGAGAGAGAGAGAGAGAGAGAGAGAGAGAGAGAGAGAGAGAGAGAGAGAGAGAGAGAGAGAGAGAGACAAATGTCACACCCGCTGTACCACAGCGAAAACATCGGAACCAAATGCACGACCAGGACACAGGATAAGCTGTTCCAAAAAACACAATCTTTACTTCGCAGAGTCCAAAAAACATGCTACAAAGGCACACAAGGAGAAAATGCTGGACCGATGCCGATGAACTAAGACAAAGTGGCACAGAGACAAGGGAACACAGGGTTAAAACACATTGGGGCGGTGCAGGTGATTAGACACAGGTGGGATCAATCAGGGACGGGGCAGACAATCACAGTGGCGAGAAAACGTACAAAGGCAGGATGTGAAGTGACCTTAAGCGAGAGGAGAGGTTAGTGACAAAATAAAACAGGAAAAATAATGATAACTGATCAAATAAAGAAAAAAACTTAACTTTGGAGACAAAATGAGACATGACAGCTATAAGGTAAAAAAAAATATTTTTCTATAGGGTCCTATTTTTTGTAACGTCAGACACTTAAAATAACAATCTCAGTCTGTCGGTGGCATAAACAAGCACTTTTACTGGACGTAAAGTTCAGCTGATTGCCGATTGCAATAATTGTCGTCCCCGCTTCGACACAGAAACATGGGAAAATAACCTCTAAACCTATTTGACCCATTCAAACCAGTTACTACATACTTTAGTTTGGTTCGTTGGTAATAAGTCAGTGTGAACACAAAATTGGCCAGTTTCTTGGTCCTGAAAAAATAACTGAACTACATGTGTGAAAATGACCTAATTAAATGACAGTTTTGGATTTAAGTTCAAATGCGTCTTCTGAGTTCTAACACCACACAACCTGCCAAGAATCAGATGATTGAGTGGAATCAAGCTGAAAAGAAAAAAAAGAAAAAAATATTTCATTCATCATTTATGTTGCTGGGGTCTCATTACCATCATCGCTGTACTGCTTCCTTCCAGTGTGTAATATAAATGTCAGTTCTCACTGATGAGTTCTTTATAGTTATATTTTAAAAGATTTGATCTCCGTCACAAAGTATGACATATGATCACTGAGCACTGTTGGGGTAGTTATGTTATGCTTCGTAGTCAAAGGATTGCACCATGTTACAACTACTTTTCTCAGATTTCTTGGTTTTCATAGTAATCCTGTTTGCAAGTTCTGCTTATCCTGTATTTTAAAAGGTTGTTGCATAAATTCTCAACATTACTTAATGTGTGCCCATCGAGTGCAACATTATAAACGTCTCCAAGGAGTCTGAAAGTTAAGCACGGTTATCCCCTTTTGAACGTCTCATCCCTCTCTATGACAGCAGTCTTTTCAGCCTGGATTTGAGTGTGGCCATTCAGAACTGCTTCAAATACTTTTAACATGTGGTTGGACAGCACTTCATATCAAATAGTTTGTTTCAAGCAGACACTGTCTATAAAAAGCTAAGTTCAGAAGGCCGTACAGCGAAGTCTGCTTCGATTAATTTTTTAAGCTAAAAATCCAACAGTCAGTCCTGCACTTCCTGCAGCATATGAAAAAGGGCAGATCTCCAAGTGCTTCACTAACTTTTCTCTCTCCTGAGCTGCACTAATCTCTTCTGTGTTGGCAGTGACGCCCACACACAGACTCTTGTTCCACCTCCACTATGTTTTTATCGTAAACTCAGATAGGTGGCAAAAGCACACTAAGGGATTTCAATCAGGAGAGACCAGTCGGATAAAGAAAATATAATTGTTTATTGTTAACAGATGATATGTGATGATAAAGTCTTGACAGAGTCTGGCGCTTGGACTCTACAGGGAGATTGTAATTGAGGGCCGTCTGCCCCGATCATTGACAAGATAAATCCCCCCGTGGAGTCCAAACCTGGTGGTGGTGGAGGCTGATGAGGCTGATAGAATGATGAGTTGATGAAGCTGATGGATCTGCGAAGACTGGGCGGAGATGGGGAGGTGGAGGGGTGCGTAAAGGCAACATGAATGAACTGAAGGTGTCTCATATTTAAAAGAGACAGCAGCAAGATGATGGGCCAACGATGTAATTGTTTTGTTGTGCTTATTGGATAGAGGAGACCAGCTGATCTAAACAGCTGATGTCATGATTGACAGCCCCGAGAAATGACAACAAGTAAATAATGAGTGAGCATGCGTGAGAAGTGATTGGCAGATGTATGAGAAATAAATTACGGGCTTAGGCATGCAAGAATATGGTCTTCCGACTGAACTTTCGCTATAGCTTCATGTGGCTCCCCGTTTCCTGCCTCTGAATTTAATATCTTACATTATGCAGCACCTTTGTATTGACCTTTGTGCCGAGCCATAGTAATGCGTTGTCATCCCAATGCCTGACTCCCTCATTCAATGGAAAGGAAATATGTGCCACCTTCTTTCACTGTCATTATTTTATATATTTTGATAGCCTAATTCTATATTCATAAATAAATTATCATCTAGATGGCTGCCTTCTCTTTTAAGTCACAACTCCACAAAAGTCCTTATTACTCTCTCGATACCCTATGTTATTCTGTGATTTATCCTTTTTTTTAAAATCAATTTCACTTCATGCATTCATTTACTCATCTATATTCCCTTTCTAGTGATATTTAAATCTAAATGTATATTATTTTGAATACATTTTTTTTTTACTCTATTGTTGTTCCTTCATGTTTTTGTTCCGAAAGCTCTTTTGATGGTTTCCTGGTTTTGTGTAACATATTACTCTTGTTCTCGTTGTACATTGTATTTCATTTTGGTCAATACAGTTAGAAGAAAGAAAAGTGAGACCTGACCGAGTGACACATCATCTGACCTTGATCTGATCTTTTGACAAGTACCTATCTCCTCAGATATGAGTAATGTGTGTGTTAATGTCTCCGTCAGGTGGTTAAGTTATGTGCGATCTGCTATTTATACAAAACCCTCAGGCTCCCTCCTCAAAGTATGCCACTCATCTTTCTGTCCTTTTCTTTCCTCTCTGAGATGTCAAAATCCTCCGTTACCTGGGCAACATCTGCCTCTCGGTACATCAAGCAGAGGTTTTTATCTCCCCCCCTTCTTTCTTGCTTTTGGGAGTTTCTCAGAGAGATTCCCAGTCGATCTCATTATAGAGCCGTTCCAACAGATAGCTAGGGAAAATATAACTCCAAAGGTTGTTGCCAGTAGAGAGAAAGATAACAATGTTCCTCATATCTGTGCAAATATCTTTACGGCATCGTTCTTGTCACCTTCTGACAATCCGTCTCATCTCCTGTGGGGCGAACACTATACAAGCCTTTCCTGTGTCAAATAATACAAATTGTAAGCAAACGAGGTGTCAGTTGTTCTCACTGGTAGTAAAAATGCAGGCTAGTTCTGGGAATTGTCAAGTGAAGCAAACAAACAGAGACCAACCTAAAGTGTTTTGTTAGACTTCATAAGGAGTCTCCTCCACTGTCACAAGTGTCCCAGATGAGAATGTGGACTTCTCAAAGTCAATATTGAATTTTCCTCCCGCGGGAAAGATGGTAGAAACAAGCATCCTTCTAGAACATAAAGTTCACCTCAGCTTTCAAGACGGAGTCTAGTGATGATTTGTTTGCCTTACTTTTGTGAGTTCTGCTGTCACTATTCTTGGATTGTAAGAGAAGGGTGGATGTGAGGACAAAATCTCACGTCATGGTCCATTATTTTTTAGATCTGCTCATATGCTGCTTCAAAGAAGGTCAAGAATGTTGTTTTAAAATGAGCTCTTCAACACAATATTGCCTTAATGTGGGGCTGGGTGATTAATACAATTTTATATATAAGAGTAATTTTCCGAAAATAAGATAATCAAGACAAATTGACATTGTACCGCACTCTGTTTCTCAATTTGTCTTGTGTTATAAATCCAGCGCTCTCTTTTCCTTTATAGAGGTGCACTTTCAGCCAACTGTGCAAGCAGCCGTCCAGCGCGCTGGCTGACCCTTGCCGGGAACATTACATCCACAGGACGCAGTGACCGGTACTAGGTTGACTTGGAAAGGCCCAGGGTGATGGTGGCTCGTGGCTCTTGGGCCGTGGACTTGCCCACTGCGCCCTCTCTCCCTGCTGGGCGGTACGGAGCTGCAGCATGACAATTGGGACGGACTGTCCTCAGTACGTGGTCTGCGGTGATATCGGCAACCCACCCTAAACAACGTACTTCATAGATCTAGATCTTAATTATGCTAAATGCCTGATGTTCTCAAAGTCGAGGAGTAATTGTGTTAAATAACTGCGATCTCGATATTGTGCTCTATCCATCTATGTATCTATATATTATAATCTAGCAGCTCTAATGTAAAGTCTTTCAAGTGATTGACAGCTACAATTGCATGACACTATGCCATCTTCAGCTAAGATCTTTTTCTTAGAGCCAACCTGGGACATGAAATGATTTTACCTTTATTTACTGATGTGGAGAAACTGCTACATGAGGGAAATGTATAAAATGTTATCTCTCAAAAGTTCTCCATACAGCTGACCCCAAAGCCAGGTTCACACAAATCTAGAGTGAGATTGGAATCAGACTTAAACATAACAATTGATAAACAGCTTTGGTCAGATAAATGTCAAGGACAGTTTGTCAGCTACTATTAATGCTGATACAGACTGGTTCACTATAATTTCCTCCATCAACTGTATCTCACCCAACACACACAAAATACATAAATCCAAACCTGAATTGTCAGAAATGTGCTTCAGATGTGGTATGCAATGTACCTGGTTTTGAACAAAAGTGAGGCCCTTTTGGACCATTGAGCTAGAAGGCTGATGGAAAGGATAGAACACTGTGTTAGTGCAGCCACTGGGAGCCATTGGGGAGTTGGGTTTGTAAGTCAGAGTTTTGTGTTCTGTGATTTGTTTTAAAAATTCTAAAAATAAAGTATTCCAAAAAAAAAGAAGCTTGCATGAGATCACTTTACATATGTAACAAAGTTATAGTTTTATATACTGGCCTTTAAAGGGCAAAATCATATCCACATTGTGTGGAGATGCAAAGTCAGTTGGGCCAGCCATGTGACCACATCAATAACACGAGTTAACTGAACTATAACTGACACGACGCTGAATGGATGCTCAGTCATCTTTGTTTGTACACAACCTGAGTGCTGCACAAGGGGACGCTGGGTAGACGTCACAAAGAGTCAGAGTCCAGAGGGTAAACTGAATACAGGTCAGTCATGAACCATCTATCAAACCTTTTGTTTACACGCCACTGTCATATACAACAGTGGGGTGAGAATCTATGTCTATGGTTCGAGTGACAGCAGATTTTGTTTTCAAGATTGTCTGTTTCAGCTCCAAGCTATGTGTACTATTTTAAGCATTCACAAAATCATAAAAAAACAGCACACAACATTATCTGTAATTTGTATATAAAGACACAGTACAGTTTCAAATCATAAGCACCTCTTTGATACAACTGTATACCCAATACGATAAATGTGAATAGTATTTCCACATTTTTTTCAACCAAAGTTTTTCTAAGCAGTATGCAGTTACGCTCGGTTACTTCCTCGTAACCTTGTTAAAATTCAAATCTGATTTGCATTAAATTCAATTGCACCCCCCCTTAAATCCTTATAAATCATCTCCCCTCTACTTTCTCTCCTCGTCTCTGTGGCCATAATGAGCAGGAGCACAGCGGATACTAAATCATCCTGGAGAGCAAATTACCGTAATCTGACAGCAGCCATGCACCTGCACAGCACCTTTATAATCACAGCACAATAACCCTGCGTCTATACACATTATGTGTGTGTGTGTGTGTCTGTATATATATGTACAAACTCTGCCGGGGGAGAAGTTCAACTCCCAGAATACAGTGGGTTGAAAAGGCATTTAGCAGCCATCAGAGAGAGCTTGCCTCTCCTCTTTCGAAGCCTAGAGGTGAAGCTTAATAAGTGAAGACACACACACACACACCAACACACACTCCCGCCTTGTCCACCTTTTCCCGGCTGCCTGTTCGGGAAAGGAGGTTTGACCTTTATCAGATGGGAGCGCTAACACGCTAATAGCCCTGTCCACACTCCAATTAGAGCTGGTAAGAGAAGGGTTGAACAGAGCACAGTCTGCCACTAAGGATCTGACTGAGAGATGGGAATTGTAGGGGCTGTCAGCTAGAAAAAAAGTAGAGAGGGAAAGAGAGAGGAAATGAGAATGGGAAGAAAGAAGGAAGAGAGAAATACAAGGGGATAGAGACAATTAAGTCTTTAAAAGGCCTTTTTTTGTGGTATATGATCAGAGATACCCTGTCAGAACAATCAGGCAAAACTAACACAACAAACTAGAGCTCATCTTGCGATGGGATCACAACAGCCGCAACACTAAATTGGACCAGGTTGAAAGTGGGGGGCAAGTGGGCCCTTCACTACTTCGGCCACTCTTGCAAGAACCACACATAGTCATTTTGATCTCAACTACACACCTGTAAAGTTTTGGGACTGGTTCTTTCATGGTGACGCTATCACAATGACAATAAATGTTCAGACAGAAATATATATGCGCAGGCCAAGCAAAGTACTAAAAAAATGCCTCTGTGGTGGTTCCTGTTACAGCAGTTGTCTCCAGGGCCACATGATGACACACAAGGTAAAAGGTGAAAGCAAGGTGAAGCGAAGGTGCTTACAAAGTGAAAGCAATGCCAGCGTTGCAGCTGGTAACAAATAAACAAGACTAAAAGTGAACAGCCGTGCTTGCAGCCTAGTGAGTTTATTATAGGAGGAAATACCATGATTTACACTATATATTGGCGGTATTAGGGATTCTCAATTGATAGCTCATCAAATGAGTACCTTTTTCTTGGTTTTAATGGCTTATTACTAGTGTTGTATCCCTACACGATTCAACTACCAGGACTGGGCGTGGCGATTGCTTGGCCCAAAGAAAGTGCTGCTTCCGGCGTTTGAGAACCGCTTATCGCTCATTGACTCCAGGGAAGTGAAAGAAAGATAGGTTGTAACATTAGTATATCAAGCATAGAGCAGAAAAAGTGAACTGTGACGACATGCTCGACTCAGTTTGCAGAGTCATGAAGGCCCACCCCCTCCCCTCTGCTGCACTGAGCCCCATTTGCTTATGAATTCAAAGTGTATTATTATTGAACATGTCGCATGTCCAAATTGCACCAAATTTGACAAAGCATTCTCGTGGGTCCCCAGCAAAACACCCAAGTGTGAAGTAGATCTGATGAATGGTTTCCTGAGATATGCAAGGGACATACCCACAGACAGACAGAGATTCCTATGGTTAGATGTTTTATCAAAAGACATTTAAAAAAAAACCTGCTGACCATTTTTACGGACACTAAGCGTCACTTGTATTTGCAAAGTAATCAAGCAGAATATTGTTTTGTCATCTAATAAATTGCCAGGATTAAGTGTGACAAGTCTTTATCACGCTTGAAAAGTGAGGTTTAAATGTAGATCAATATATAAATGTTTTGGTATTTGAGTACTTGTGTTCACCTAGAGCATCAGTGCATCCAAGAGGTTCTGCATAAAACATAAATACATGATTTAACACCTGCTTTTCTTTTAAAATGTGGTTTCACTTCATTATCCAACTATAGTCAGTTCCTTTAAAAAATACTGTGGATAGGGTTATCATCTATCATATGCAATTTAGAGTGTGTGTGTGTGTGTCTGGGTGTGTGTGTGTGTGTGTGTGTGTGTGTGTGTGTGTGTGTGTGTGTGTGTGTGTGTGTGTGTTGTTGGATGTGCACAGACGAGTGTGAGTTTATGTGCAGAGCAGAGGGTTAAGTCCCTTCTCTCCCAGCAGATTGAACTGAGCGCTGATGTGATATGAGACATTCCAAGTTATTGAACCCTGGCTGATTGGATGGTAACAGGGGATGATTGCTCTTTTCTTTGGTGGCCCATCCATACTCTTCCAAACCTTTATTTCTTTCTCAGACATCTAATCCGAGGACAGAGACAGTAGAAAATAAAGCAGATGGAGATAAAAAAGAGGCCATCATACAATCATGGCTGGGCTTCAGTACCATGTTGCACTGGGACCTTAAATCAGCACACTGAAATGCTTAAAACACCTAAGATTATGCATCTCTCAAGTGTGCCGCATGAGCAATTAAGAAAAGGTCCATTCCCACTTATATGAGCATGTTTCCTGAATACAGACTATGTCTGAGGACATTGAACTGGACAATGTTTTATGGCCTAGCCCCCTTGTGGTGCACAGCTCCCGTTACAGGGAGAGAACACTGCCCAAACAGAACATAAAGATGAAAAGGCTGGATGCATTGGCCACGTAATGGTACAAGACCCCCAATTACACAAGAAAAACAAAGAAATCGGACTCTCAAAATCAGTTCTCAGTGCTACCCATCCATCCACACCCACAACCTCTATTTACATATTCAGAGCAAAATAAAATCCACAAGACAAGATATTAAGGACAAATGACTATTTGAGGATGGCTGTCGCTTCCAAACTCAACTCCACCTAGTCTCCATCCGTTTTCCTGCTTTTTTTCTTTTTTTCTTTTTATGAGCATCAACAAGAGACAGAATAAAGGAAACGCCTGCTAAATGTGGATGGTAGGCTAAAAAGGAGTTCTCAAATTGGTGAGTGTGACACTTTAGGGCCCCACTGACATGTGTTGTCACCTTATCAATAGCAACAATTACCATTTTCTTTTGACCCAGTCAAATTACCACAGCCACCGGTTCAATGTCTGTGCCACTCCAATTCTATTTCAATGAATGGATGCAGACATGAACTGATCACCTGGCTCCAAAACATTTCCACAATTAATACTAGAAGATAGACAGTCCAAAGAAAAAGATATTATGACATTGGCCACTGAGTGGTTGTGAAAACAAATCACCATGTCAATGGCCATGTCCTGTAATTGAAGGATTTAAGTTTTATTGAGAATTTATTAGAAACAAGAGTCTATCTTGAATAAAGAATGAATAAATAGATTCGGTAGAATGGAACATTTTATTTGAATTTTTTATAGTATTTTTAGCTATGCTAACCACGTGGCTTGAGGGATGGCAATGTCAGTGGGCCTTTTGTTCGTCAAGGTTGTTACAGGCCTAGAAATTGGCTTAGCCTGTCATATTGGTGTGCAGTGCAAAACGCTCAGTGCACAGGTCTGGGAGGCTCAATCAAATGAGGCAGCACAAGACTAGTTGGCAGGGTTTTGGGGGGAATTTGGGTTTGGACAGAGATGAATCACACTTTGAAGCCACTTTGTTGGCTATGTGATGTTTTTTCAACAACAGCAAACTAAATATTTGGAAAACATGCACAGCAATAATGAAATAATGCTTGAGATGTAAGTGTGTGTGATAGTGTGATATTGTAATTAAATACTCTCCAACCAGTTTAAATCTGCAGAAATGTAAGCTTAATTGGGTTGAAGAAGGAACTTTGCTAAAGCAGTCTGCACTAATTTATGAATGATAATGGATGACTCTTGCAGTATTTGTTGTCAATTTATCTGTCATGCTCATCATTATCTCCTTGCAAACTTTCTTTTTAGCAAAGAATATTTAGAAAAATCACTGTTATTAGGAGGCATAAGCTGGGGATTGAGTTTTAATAATAAAACACTGTATTTATTTGTTATTTTACAAAGTTAGGAGAGCAATGTTAAAGTCAAGCCTACTGTTGCCAGTGTTTAATTAATAACCTGTATTCTTCACTGTGTGGAAATGACTGGGATCATTATGTTAAGTGTTATCAGATTGGGATTAAGTTTCGGCCGATACCCAAAGCCCGTCGCTATAGAGACTGAGAATGTCGGATTGGTGCATCACTGCTTATTCGTAACATTATATCACTGGTTAATGGGCTGAATGCATTGATTCAACCTATGAAATAAGAGTAAGACTACAATATAGAAGGCTGGAACAGCCACTTAAAAAGTAATTTTACCAACATTTACTGAAGGTTGTGTAATATTCAACATGTTCCTTCTTCCCCCACAGTGCACCGCACCGTTATCAAAAGGGCGCACAGTCATGAGCGGCAGGCAGAGTGGAAAAGCTTGAGTCATTAATGCCTTGAGTACCATTATTTATTCCCAGACCGACCACTCGTCTTTTTTTTCCTTTTTTTTCCTATTCTCATATTGCTGCTTTCATGGCAAACAGACTAATGTAAACGCCCACGATTCTGTGGTGCGGGTAGGTGGGTTTCAAAAGAAGTGAGAGATAAAAACAGACAGGGTTCACAAAGAGGAGAGAGGTTGGAAGGAGAACAAAACAGAAGAGAAGAAAAGAGAACTGGAGTGTTAAAAATGTTATATTCTTCTCCAGCATGCTCAGGGTTGGGATTTGACACCCATTTAGTTTCAGAAAGTAACCCAGGCCATGATAAATGTGATGAAGACAAGAAAGAGAAGGAATGACGGGTAGGAAAAAGGCAGACAATAGGAGATGAGAGGGAGGTAATATCAAAATCACAGGAGGAGGCAAATCAATGAGAGATGAGTGTGAAAAGAAAAGGCAAAAGAATGTGTCGCATTCATTCGTTCAGCAGGACGCACAGAAGTGCTCCAGGTGCACATTCAAAGCTACTGACGGTAGGTATCACCCACACCATTACAGAGGCAATGTGGGGTTCCACCTCTGTCCAAGAAGCATCAGCGTGATTCCTTTAAATCCTTCCTATAGCCTGCAGGTGAGAAAATATCAAAGTTAAAAGAAAAAATGGAGGGAGAAAGAGAGTGTTCATTGTATCATCCTGGGAAGAACTGAGTCAGACTCTCACTTCTTACGGCTGTGGAGAAAATAAACCATGAGAGTGACTTTCTGTGACAAAATAATTCAACTTCTGTATGTAGTTACACAATCTCATTTTTATCACAACCATAGTCATTTTTATGCACATAAAAAAATATTACCACATTGAAGAAATTAACATATCATGCGAACAAGTGATTTAAAAAGGTACAGTGTGAAGGATCGAGTGGCAACGAAGCAACGAGCAACAAAGTGCAACACCGTGGTAACGTCGTGGGGACTTTCAGACCCTATGCCTACATCAGATGGCGGCTGGCACTCGCCGCCTCACGATACCTCAGTTTCACAAGCGTGTCAGAGAACTACGGTGGCCTCCTGGTAACGTAGAAATGCGAAAGGCTGTTTTAGTGTGTGTGAAAAATTAAAAAGGCTCAACACCGGCATTAGAGCAAGATATGAAGAGAGACACACACTGCTGTTGCTCTGTGTGTGTGTGTGTGTGTGTGTATGTGTATGTGTATGTATCTCCTGAGAGGAATTACACACGCCACTGGTTATCATCACTGACTTTCTTTTATTTATCATCATTGTCTCCTTCCTGAATGACAGCTTAGTATTCTCAGTATCTCCATGGTGACTGACATGCATTGATCCCACGCCCCTCACTCCCCCCAACGAAGAGGCTCCCCTTGATGATGTCAGCGTGTAGTAATTGGATTGTAATTGGTGTTTAATGGTCTGTGTTTTAATGCCTTTGGAGCCCATCTCTGTGGAGACTCTGTCCTCAAACACAGATGTATTATGGTCCTGCAGGACTCTCATGGACTTCTGCCATCGATTTATGATACCTTCCAGTCGCCATGGTTGCATTGATTTTCCTCTACAGTCTCTTGAGGCACGTCTTAATTGAATATCATATGACTGCATGGTGTAGTCCCTTGAGCAGACAACATAATTATATCTCAGGGGCTCTTTTTCTTCAAGCCAATTCAGCGCTTCTCAATCCAGTGTCTTGATCCTTATCTCAACATAATGTCGTTAACATCCATCATGTCAATCTAGCTTGTGATCTCTTGCTCTCACAACTCATTCTAGATATGCCATCCCAAACCAGTTAAGTGCATGCGTGCGTGCGTGCGTGCGTGCGGTTCCCCCAGCTTCTTCCTGGCTTTCTGTTTATAGGCCAGCAGACACATGTGGTGACACCCCAAAGGCATTGAAATCCATTAAGAATTCATCAGTGGCAAGATGGTGCTTTCTTAATCAATTCTGTGTGATCTTGCAGATGCATTTGGTCTAATTGACAGAGCTGGAGAGAAAACGGAAGTTCAAGAAAGGAGTGTGTGTTTTGGAAGCTTGGGTTGAACTTATAGGTTTTGATTGCCACTTTGTGTTGTTGTTTTTTTATGCCATTTACATGAGAAAATTGAAGAAAGAAAATACATCGTTCTTATATTTTTTTTCCCTAAAACTCACTGTAAAAACAAGTAAACTCTGAGTCAAAAGTCCAAGAGCCGCGGCTAATCACCCAACATCAGTGACAGTCTTCCCTCATGTTCTTGCGGCTGAATGGAGAAATATGCCTAATTATGGAAAGCCTTCCCAGCAGAGTGGAGGCTGTTACAGCGGCAGATTAATGCCCACACTTTAGGATCGAGATGTTTAACTCTCATATAGTTGTTATGTTCTGGTGTCCACTTACTTTTAGCAATGTAGTTTAGTACTCGGTGAAACCGCATTGAAGGAATTTCCCTAGGGAAAGGACAATCCGTGGTACGACCTCCAGCACAGAATGTTATTTGCAATACTGCATTGAAAGGAATGCCTACAAGTTAACACCCTCAAAAATGTGTTTCTTAGACATGTTGCTAAGGACTGGTATCCAGCTAATCCAGGCATATTTCAATGCGTAAAATAAATACCCCCCAATGTCGATCCTTTCTTCATGGACTCTATTGTGTTTTGTCCACCTCAGCCTGCTGGTGTTGAAAAGCTGCTCTCCTGTCACTAATCAATGTTAATTCAGTTAGAAACTGGCTGACAGGCCAAAATTAAACTTGGCTGTTATGTGTTTGTGTGCTCTCTGCAGCCGGTGTCTGTACTCAGCCAAAAATCATTTATGAGGAAAGTGACTCCACACTGTTTGTGTTCTTTTGTTTTATTCTCGTCTGTTTTTTATTTAATTTTTTTTTTACCACAGGTAGATAATAAGTATTTACAAGACAAAAAGTAAAGGTGACAGCATTTATGCACGTAGAGCAGAAATGCTCCCTCGCGAGGGTGCTTGTCCACTCCCAGACACTGTTCTGTGTGCTCGTATCACGCGCGTGCGCCTCTCATTAAGTCCGCGGGTTTTGAGACGAGTTTCCAGTTCTTATATATAATCAGATGGAGAACAATTACAACGAAGCAGTCGTTAGCGATGAAATCTTAAATTCCAGGCTCCCTTTAACAAAGCTCTTTAAATATGTATATGGAAAAAAGGAAAAATCACTAAAGTAAAAGCATGTACAGTCTTTAAAACAGTAAGCAAAGTATATTATAGTGATGAGCTCAAGGGCTCAAGAGTAGTATGGCCTGTAGTAGTATGGTGGTGCTGAAAAAACTAAATAACTAAATAAAAATAATCATAGGAAGCTCCACTCTGCAACACCACTGTACAAGTAGTTATTGGCTTTTTGTAGTATCCATAAATCCAAAAGAGTAATAGGTCACCTCTGGTAAAAAAAAAAAAAAAGGGGGTTAGTCAGGAGTTGCAAACTAACAATGTTGAGGCCGAAGCTGCAAATGTTATAAGATATTTATGATTAGAGAATAATAATAAATTCCAGACGAAAATTGCCAGGGTCGAATTTTATTCCCAGTAATCTGATCAGGATCTTCTGATCTGATGTGTTGCCATGACAACATACTTTGTGCCGGTGTGTAAAGAATGGAGCGGAGCAAGTTAAAAAGAGAAAGTAAAAAAAAACAGAACTAGTCTGGGATATTGAGAAGTACTGCCACACATGCAAAATGTATTTCTTATTCAAGGGGGTCATATCAAATTGAAAGCGGTTATTCAGCAGCACAAATGTGAATGAGAGGCCATCGAGTGAACGATTCAGTGATGAGCGGGTAATTTCCCCACATAGACCAAACGTCTATTCTGTGAGGATTTGTGTGGATGTTTTAGATAACTTGTAAGAGTTGAAGATGCACAATGTATTGTAAAGAGGTGGGAAGAGGGACCATGAAACGGTAACAAAGACGCCAGGGAAGAAGAAAATATACCTCCATTTTTTTCCTGACAGCAAAGCACAGTGCTGCTCGCTGGGTACTTTTAATCTAACTAGAACAGCCTCGAAGGCAACGTCAGTGTCATGTGTAGTCGTCTCTTTTGTTTGTGTTTATTATTACTCCTTGGTTCCGGTGTACAGCTGACAACACTTAACGGCTTTAAAACAACTTCACAACGGCTGCAAAACGGCGTCAGTCCCGCCCCTGGCGCTCATTATCTAGTCGTTAGTTATCCTCGCTGCGCTTATTGGTTGATTACTCTTTAATTCAGAAACCGATTAATGCCACGATGCCGTACGAGTCAGTTGACTCGAACTCGGTAGAGTGGGCGGATTCAAAGGTCTGGACCCAGGCAACTATTTATTCTGAGAGTTTCAACATGCAGCAAGGACCATCGAGAGCGCCGGAACAAGAACAACACTGACATGAGCCCTTATCTCTTTCCCTCTCAATCACTCTCTTCACTCTCCACCTCTTCATCTGCCTGCAGATTAGAGTTTGTGTCTTTTGTTGTTTGGCTTTTACCAGTGCTAAACGAGGTTGCCTGAGAAACACTTTAGAGCGTGGCCCTCTGGAGGCACGGAAAGCCTTCCTAACTTTTATCTTGAATAACACATAAACAACGCGCTCAAATGAAGAGAACAAAGCCTCGCTGGTGTTCATGCATGAAAGTGATTGGAGAAGAGAGACAAAAGACGACACAGAAGAGGAGAACAGAGTGTTTATTTTAGTAATGAGCTCTTGTCTTCACGGTTTTCGCTTCCAGCTGGGTCCTTTTGTTTTTTTTGGCTGTATTTCATGTGCACAGTGGATTTAACCGAAAAAGGAAATTTACCTTGTTTTGACTCAAGTTGTCAAATACCTCCTGAGACTGAGCTGTGTATATATTAGCTTGGTTTGGTGGAGATGAACTGCATGTAAATTGACGACAAATTTCCCTGTATAATGACCTCAGACCTAGAGTCTTTCAGGACCACAGGACGATTTTAGTCTTACATAGAGTAGTAACGTTACGAAGCGTAGATAAGTAAAACTTAACATTTTCATCCTCGCACTCTTGTCACAGCGAAGGGAAAGCACATCGCCATCGCCACACGAGTGACAACTTTGTTCGGCCCATTTTCTGTGACAAGTGTAGCATTAAAGCGTGGTAACTCCGCTATGCTTTAATGCTGCGACCCACTGACATTTGAGGTCACTATAACAACAATTACCATTCTCTTTTATACTAATGAAATGACCACGTTAAATAGTTTGTTCGACCGTATATCACAGAATATTTTTTTACTTGACTTGTCAGCAGGGCCGATATTTAGCACACTTTGTTTTCTCACTCTAGCCATGATAAAGTGACCACTTATTGTCCATTCTTATTAAAAAAAGGAATAGTGCTCGTCACATCCATTGAGTCAGACAGCTCAATAAAACATATGCATTTTTTGCTGGCGCTAAAACGCAGGCTTCTATGTGTAAATTCAAGTGAATGCTGTACAAGTTTGTAATCGTCTTGTAGTATTAAGGGGTTTACAATGTACAGTTATATGGGTACTCCGGTAACTCAATAGCATCCATCATTAGACCTTTCCTTCTATTTCTCAGACTAAAGAAAGCTACTCCGAAGCCAAAGAAGACAATATTAAAGTGGTGTCGTAATGGAACTCCTTTTGACAAGTAAACTCATCTGCATGTGAAAAACTGAATTAAAGTTCCCCTTTAAGCTAACTAGGTGAGATGCAGTTCAAAGGTATGATTAAGATATTGATTAATATGCACCCCTCCTCGAGCAGGTCATTCTTTATTAACTGCCATGTGCAAGATTAGCTAGGAAAGATTGATGAGCTGGAGGAAAATTTACTTTGATATTTTCTCCCGGAGTGCATTGTCCTTAACAGCCTCCATCTATTTGACTTTTATGATGACAGTGATGTACACGTACAGTACAGTTACTGTTATATATGAAATTTATGAAGGATGACATGGATATCACAGCTGGCACCACATGGTTCCTTGTAACAAACTGCTTGAGTGTTTGTCAGAACCTTTTACATCAGAATGGATGTTGTTTTCTTGACATCTGTGAAACCACTAACCATGTGTGTAGTTGAGCCATTAGTGGATGAGTCCAAGTAAAGCAGAGGGGACTATGGCAGAACCAGGTGAGAAATTCTTTCAATTATTTATATGTACAGATTCAATATGTATCCATCTTTTTCTCCCTCTGTCCAGATGATTAAATGACATCCGTTTTGATTATGATCATATTAGTTGACAAGGTGGAGGAAAACACTATACAATGCAAACTGAAGTGACAGTGCACCTCGGCTGAAGAAGAGAAAGAGACAGCACTTGGGAGAGTTTATTTCAGGAGCAAGGCTCTGGGACATTGTTTGGTTTTTCTTTCCTTAATGATGTGCTTCAGATCGCCAGCACCTTGTCACATTGTTTCATGTCTGCCTCCAAACTACTGTTTTGCGTCACAGATGAGCAGAAACTTCGTCTCACGACGCGAACACACCAGATGTTCCTTACATAAATATAAGCGAGACAGTTCTTCTGTACATCCATATTTCATAAGATTAATTAATGGGTCATTTAAGGTTTACAAACAGTGTAACCGTTTGGATAGCATTTCAGTTATTTTGGCTATGCTACTCAAGGAAACTACGCTTTTAAAGCGGGACCATGACTGAGGTTAAGTGCAGACCTTTTTTTTCCTTTTTGTCTCCAGGCTTAAATACAATGCAACAGATCAGTGATCCTAAACATCTGGACAGTCCAACCACAAAGGTTTTATGAGCAAAACAGAGGAGCGGTCTTGACCTGTCAAGTCAGTAAGCTGACCTAAATCCATCTGATCATGAAGACCAGACTCAAGGCAAAAAGGTCTCAAAACAAGATGTGAAGATGCTGCAGTGCAGACCTGGCAGAGCATCAACAGGAAATATCAGTCTGCTGATGTCTGTGGGTCGCAGCTGCTTTTGGTTGAAAAAGATTTTAAGCTTTGACCTAAACAAAGTCGTCATGTTGACCTGGAAAGATATTTCCACAATTTGGACATCGTTTCTGATGTCCACTTTTAATTCTAACAGGCATTTGCTGAAACTCACTGTAATGAAGGCCCTCCATTACAAGCATTTGTACAACAGCTTCAAGGAATAAGACACTCAAAAGGAATGATTTATTGAATTTCTTAATGATTGGTTCTGGTAGATGTTGTGGCCTCGGGTAGAGTTGTTTGAAGGCAGAGCCTGCAAAGACAAATACATGAATAGTTTGGCTATCTTTGCGCAGATGATTTAGAGTATAAACTGTTTCTTGGTGCAACTAAATAAGATGTAATGTGTACTGTGTTCAAGTCACTTACAAATGTTGTGTCTCCTCTCCAAGGTGTTCAGCCTAAAAGAGTCCCTGGGGTGCCTGTGTTAATTAGTAGAGGGGTGTTGGGAAAGTTGATATCCCTGTTCGGGCTTTATATGATCTCTATGGTGACGTGTGACACCAATAGAGATCATGCCGATTATTGGCAGAGGGGATAGGAATGTATTTAAATGTATTTCTTGTGGTATAGGTAAATGTGTCAGGGGAGGGGCAGAGTTACCTGTACTGTAGTGGCATTGAGGTCCTCGTCAGTGGCAGGCTATATAAGGCTGCCTCATTCAATAGAGCGCTGTTGCTGCTAGGACCACATGCCGCCCTTGAATGACTGTCATGTTTTTAAAAATTGTTGGTGAAATAAACACCTGGTTGGTCTGCACGTAACCTCTGTATCAAGCCTCATGCTTCCAAAATCAAGCTTCTACGTGGCCATCCTAACGCTCACTCTAGGTACAAAGAGTCAGCAATTCATATTAAAATCCCCATTAACCACATTCAACCTGGCAACCAAGAACAAGCCTACAAAATGATCTATTGTCCTTGTACAACAGAATTGTGCAATGTTGCAGTTTGTAGTCCCATTTTGTTTATGAATGTGGACGCTGGAGGATGAATTAAGGAGTCTTTGATGACACAGGCTGCTCTGGAGTCTGGTGGTACGGCAACTGATACTTCTGTATCTCTTCCCAGACGGCAGCAGGGTGAACAGGCTGTTGCGAGTATTGTCTTTTAATATCCTTTGGGCTCTACCCAGGCACCTCTTGTCCCCGAAATCACTGAAGCTCTGTACCAGTGATGTTCTGAGTGGTTATAATCACACGCTGTAGAGTCATCCTTCACTTGGCCTTGCACATGCAAGTTTGTAATGTTGCAGTCAGGATGCTTTCTATTGCTCCTCCCTAAAAGTTCAAGAAGTAGAACAAGAACAAAGGCAAGATAATGTTGCCCCCTTAAGTTTCTTAAGCTGAAGAAATACATATGTTTATGAGCTTTCTTCACCAGGATGGAGATGTGTGAGGACCATGTCAGGTTGTTTGTGATGCTGATCCCCAGGAACTTAAAACTGTAAACTTGCTTCACCTCAGCTCCATTGATTTAAACAGGTGTGTGTGTGTGTGTGTGTTTGTGTGTGTGTGTGTGTGTGTGTGTGTGTGTGTGTGTGTTTTACTGACGTTGAGGAGTAAGATGTTCCCTGAGCACCACTCTGCAAGATTGTTGATTTCCGCTCAGTCTCATCATTGTTTGCAATCTGGCCGATGACAGTAGTGTCATCTGCAAACTTCCCAACAGGGTTCTCTTCATGTCGGGGGTTTCAGTCAGGGATGTACAGCGTGAACAGGAGGGGGTTGAGCACGCAGCCCCGGGGGACTCCAGTGTTCAACACTAAAGTGGAGGAGGTGTGTTCGACAATCCGGACTGCCTGGGGTCTGTTTGTGAGGAAGTCTAATAACCAGTTGCAGTGTGTTGTACTCAAAGCCCAGAGTGCTAAGTTAGCAATCAGTTTCATGGGGGAGATTGTGTTGAATGCTGACCTGAAATCAACAAACAACATTGTGCTGTAGGTGAGTTTCAAGATGTGTGAGGGCTGAGTGGAGATGGCATCCGCTATTGATCTTTTGGCTCAGTATGCATACTGGTGAGGGTCCAGGCTGGCTAAGGTGTTGCTGGTGATGTTCTGAAAGCACTCCATCAGAATGGGGGTAAGTTGTAATGCAAAAACATGAAGAAAAAAGAAGCAAGCTACAGTTGAAGACAAAGATGGTTCTCAAGAGAAAAATAGATAAATGATGTTTGGTGGCTAACCACCTATATCTGCTTTAATAAGGATTGTTGGCTATGAAATGGACAAGAGAACACATTCCTGAGCAAAATCAGCCGTATCATACATGGTTGTACATCAATGGTTGACAAATTGTTTTGCTTGTGAGCCTTTAATTTAAAACACTACAAAGTTAACTCACAACCCTCCATCACATGTGTACACATTTATTTGAGTCTGTGAGCAAGCGATTTTCTACCTTTTCATTGTTTATTTTTATTTAAATTTTTACAGATCTAATGTGGCAAAACTCTCCAGTATGGTCGGATCAACCCCCATATTGCTTTACTGTGTCAAGAAAATCTAACTGGATTGCTGTGATTGAAGCAAAGTCACACCCAAATGATAAATATTACTAATAAGTGTTAAATTAATTGACAACAAACAACAAAGCCAGCAAATAATGGCCTTAAGTGGAATTGTATACAGGAATAAGAAACCAGAAAATGTGCTCACGTTTTTTGTTTTCAAAAGTTATTTACAGACAGAGGTACCAACAAACCTACAGAAATAAGAAGAATGAAATATTCAGTCTAGTGTCTAAAATATGCACAAGGAAGTTTAAATTTAGCAAGAGAGTAACAGCAGTACAACGGAAAAAAAGCAGGAGAAAGTGTATCTTCCACCTCTTTCCCCTTCACAGAAGCTTGACTATAACCCTCTGTGGACTGGAGTCAAACACAAGGACATGAATGATTCAACATCGGGCTTCTCCACATCTCTCAACATGTAACCCGTGTACCAAAGGAAACTACAAAGACAAGTAAGAGCTCTTCCTCATGGTGTTCAGGCTCAGGATGCAAGCTGTACTACGTAACCATTGCATGTTGGAGAGCCCAAACAGCCATAAGGGGTAGTCGTCCGAGGATTTAAGTACTCACAAGCAGTCAGTCAACTGCACATAGCGCCATACTTGTGCACGTTTTATTCAGCAGCAGAAAATGTTGCAACATTAAAAAAACGTATATCTGTTGTAATATGTGAGCAGTAATTTAAGTTAAGACAATTCTTTGTGTCAAATTTAATAACAATGAAATTTAGAGTAGGTGACACTTGGTATTGGTTTGCTTTTAACAATACAAACATAAAACTAATTTAAACAAATTGTTTTACATTTCGGAAATATGCTATAATTTCTTTATACGTGAAGATCGATATCACTCATATCTGTACTTTAAATATTAATTTAACTTAGCTTAGCATAGAGCCTGCAAACAGGGGTAAACAGTTAGCATGGCTCTGCTTAAAACGTAACAAAACCTGTCATCCAGCGCCTCTGTGTAAAAATGATAAATTGGGATTTGACGTGGGGTTATGTGCTGCATTTTTTCTTGATTAAAGCAGTGACTTCCTGGTTTCTTGTCATCAATGTTGCCATCGTCACCAAATTGCTACGTTGCATTTCATTAATTTATTCCTCACTTTTTTTTTTTTTTTTGCAGGTAGCCTGCCATTTCCTCCAGTTTACAGCTAGAGCTGCTGCTGGAGCTTCAACTTAGAACGATAGCGACCTTCACTAACTCCCAGCAAGAAAGCGAATCAGAGTATTTGTCTTAATGTGAGATTATTCTCAACGATGGCCATGAATCGACAATAAAATGAAAATATAGTGCTACTGATAAAACACAACACCTGGTAGAAAGGTTCAGACTGTTTTCCTTTAAAAACAGCTTACTACAAGCGGATGCATTTATATCAGACGGGGAAATCAGGAGTATTCTATTCTTTCCTTTGTGGGGAGGAAACATCAGTGCTAAAAATGTTAAGAGCTGTATAAATAACAGTGAGCTGCTTTTCTTGCATCATTAACTTTACACTTTATACATCATCTCTGCAATATAATAATAACAATATATTTAGGCATTTGTCTTCACAGCAGCAGTGTTTACATTTAGCCATGCCAGGGTTTGTTCTTGAATGTATTCTCTCTTTGTTCTTTCAGAGCAAAACAGCTTTAAAATATTGCCAACAGATTAACTTGGATTGATCTCTACTTCAATGCCAGTACTGAGCACAGTTGAAAATGCAGGAGTGGCAGAGTAACAAAACATTAAATACAAGGACTTAAACTTTGCCAAGTCTTAAATTACCTTGGTTAAAGTAATTTAAGAAAATGTGTTTTTAAAGTAGCGGAGTAAACACTGATTTGGTTTAGGAACTTTTGTTTCAATAACATTTGAAACAACTATATTTCAATGTGAAGCAGGTTCTACCTAGAGGTTGAAATATAGTAATTTAAATAATTTAAATATAGTAATTGAATCACTACGAACTCTCAAAAAAGTCTTTTGACCTGAATCTCAATTTGCAGGTCAAAACACATTCGGATGTCTATATTAGAACTGGGCTTGATCTTATTGAAAAGTTCTCCACATTGAATTATCGTCACTGACTTGATGACTTTGAAAACCTCTACAACAGTAAAAAAATGGCACTTTTTGCCAAATTGATCCTACTTTTCGAGTAAATGCTTTGACGTCTTCTGACTTGAAAACCCCACCAGAATCAGTACTTAATTGGGTTTTTCATAACACATCAAATTACAACTACGCTTAAGAAGATTCACACATCCACTTTCAAGACAGATGGGCTCCGTTTTGGTATTTCAAGGCCACCAGTGCTAAGAATGTTTGTTTGACTTTGACAATGTTTATCAGGACACACAGTGGAGGGAACTCAGCATTAATTAGGAGGCTTAATGAGAAGCTATCAAAAGAAAGCCAAGAACATTTAAAAAGTCCAGAAGCTTTAGTCAGTGGGTACAAGTCTCACTTATCCAGATGGGTTTCAGCAGTCGTATAAAAGCATATCAAAGTCAAGGTAAAAGATAAAAGATTTATTGGGCAGCCACTGTGTTAAATAATTCAAAGCTAAAAGCACTATTAGGGGATAACAAGTGGATGGACGGCTAAACAAGGAATGTGAACGACATTTACAGGAGGCGATCCAGACAGCAATGGATCAATTGCAGATGAGATTATGTATCCTTCAGACTTTAAAAGGTTGAGTTTTATTTACTGAGAAGGGCATCATTTCAGCACTTTAAAAAGTTTTATTTTCATCCATCCCAATTTTTCAGTTCTGTGTCTCTTTGATTTACTCATAACAACCTCTAAACAGTTTCAGGAGTCACATTCTCCCAGTTAAACTTGTATTCATATCATATCAATATTTTAAGCATTAAAGATTTGAACCAGGACCTCAGGTATTTAGATCAAGCAGCGTGTGAAAAGAAAATGCTATGTCGGATTGAGTGTTATTGCAATATGTCAGATACACATTTATTCAACATTCAAGTATATAAGCTTTGGATTGGATTCGGAATCGTCAGATACCCAATATTAAAAGGACTCAGATTAAAAAAAGGTAGATCACCTTCAATTTTTGACATGTAGTTGCAGCAATAATAAAGCAATAGTTCAACTTTTTGGGAAATGACCTCATTCAATTCCTTGCCAAAATGATTAACAGTTTGAACAAGTGAGATATAACATGTTAATCTAGTGTGCTTTAGAGGTTGTAATTAGTAACCTAATACCTCTAGACAGAGCCTAGCTCTTTCCCCCTGTTTCTGGTCTTTATACTAAGCTAAGCTATCCAGCTGAAAGCTGTAACTTGATATGCATCATACAGACATGAGAGTGGTGTCTATCTATCTTATCATCCAATTCTTGGCAAGAAAGCAAATAACCTATATTTAAAAAAAATGTTTTAAACTATTCCTTTAAGCTTTGTGAGCAGCGTTCTTCTGTTGTTGTTTTTTGTCCTGGGTTTTCCCAATCAGGGTACATAGAGTTTGCCCCAACCATGAATTTAAATAAATGCAGGTAAATAAATGGCATTTACATCTTTTTTTCTGTGTGAAGAACCACAGACTTCTCAAAAATTTGGAGGAGCAAACCTACGCCTTTGTACATGGTGAGAGAGAGGAACATTTGTCAAAGGACTGTTTTTTCCACTGCAGCAGCTCGTGTGATTTGAGTTCCTTCTAGCAGCTGGGCTGCTTTGCTTCATGAAAAAACATTGAAAATGAACAACATGAAAACCACCTCAGTGTGAGAACATTTGTAATTATAATGACCTCAAAATAGTTTATTTAATTGGAAATATAGGAGGACTAAACTAAAAGAACAAAACCTTCTAGATATTTCCTCTCACCCTTGGTGGCCATGCCTTAGATGAAGTGAATTCAGTTGTTTCTCTCAAGGTTACATAGTGTATATATCTCTGGTCCAAAGCCATTACTCGGGATCTTTCCCAAGGAACTGCAGCACTGTTTTGTCACAGTGGAACTGAGAAGGTGGCCAAAAATCAGAGCCAATATAATTAATGCACTCTCCTACCAACCCCCTGCTTACTGTGTGAGTGTGTAACAATGCAGCTCAGTCGCCAGGAATTAAAGATGGCGTTGTACATCTCTGCAAAGCACGTATACGTTGAATGCACCATAAGAAAGTGAGCTGAGGGCAGTTGTTATTTATTAACTATAGTTACCATGTTACGCAATGTTGTAAGTTATTATTTTAACACAAACCATGATGTTTTTTCAAACGTTAACCGATACCATGGGGTGTCACAATTCTCCACAACCACGATTTTAAAATTCTTTTCTTTTTCTTTAAAAAAAGAGTACATGGTACCACTATGGATATTTTTATGGAATTTGCTCAATTATTCCATATGGTCAAATTTAAATAATTTCTTAAATATGTAATAACTTATTTCACCAGTCAATTGGGAACAAACTGTTAAACAACAAACAAAAAAAGATCCACTAAATATAAGGAGGGTATTTTACAACAACAAGGTATTCCTGAATGCACCATAAAGTCCCTGTCGGCGTCCACATGTTTTACCATACAGAGCGACTTCTGCAGCCTACAAACTATAGTTTTTATGTCGATGAAGCATTTTTTGTTAATGTAACTCAAAGGAAGTGAAGCAGGAGGAATTTCCAGGTCTGCTGTTTCTTAGTCATCTCCGACTCCAGCAGTGGCCATGGTGTCTTGAAAAGGTGCAGGCTACTGGTAACCTACGCTGCGTCGTCATTCAAGTGTTGGTTTTTTTTTTGTCTTCGGATGCACTCAAGTAGGGGGCGGTGGGGAAATATAAATGTGGGGGAAATTTTTTTACTTATTTTCACTTGGTTATTTCGCCACCACTTATTTTTGGTTCAGAAATGTCCACATTCACTGTATCGTGTGGTTTATAGTGTAGAAACATACAATGTGAATAATTTTGACAGTGAGTAAGTGAATGTATTTGATTTCATTCACTCAACACTTTTGCCAGTTAATAAAACTAAAATGCCAATAAACGCATTCTTCAAATGAATGACTTATGAATAAGAGAGTCAGCAAGGAAGAAAATACAGTGAATGAACAATTGAGTAAGTCAAAGACTGGAAAGAAAATAGATGAAAATGAAATAAAAAATTACAATTTTAAATCTCTCTCCTCCTTTCTCCTTCATTCACACAAATGTCCAAAGGCGGCTTAAAATATGTCCAGGAGGGGAAGAAACGTAGGAAGCGAGTGACAGCACCAGCGGTTGTAAAGATGACTGATGTATGTAGCAGATGGAGAGTGTTTCACGACCTGTACCGGCACTCCATTTAAGTGTGTGTGTAAAATTGATGGCCAACCATAATTGACCTCTGTAGCCACTACAGTACCGAAAGCTGTTCTCCCACTTTGAGGAAAGAGGGGAGTTCTTTTTCTCTATTTGACACGGGGGGAGTGTTTGATTTATGTAAGTCTTTGGAAGGTTGGCGTTTCAACATCACAGGCGGATTCTGATGGATTTTTCTGTGTGAGGAGAAGGGAAGAAGAAGATGAAAGAGGGAGAGGTGAGAAAAGGCAAGGATGATGAGGGGGGATGGGACAGGTTAGGAGGGGAGAATAAATAGAAAGTGGAGATGAAGGGAGGGAAAGGGAATTTGAGGAGAGTGACAGAGGCAAGGAGAAGTGTGGAAGAAATTAGGAGGTAGAGGGAAAAAAATGGCGAAGGTAGGCAACCCAGATAATGGATTCTGTCATCTACAACCCACTATTGACAACCTGCATCATCATATTGGACACGTTTCATTGCCTAGATGTCAGATGGAAATACCCCTGCTCAGAAAATAATATGACTCTATTGAGATACCATACACTATATTTAGTGTTGGGCTACACAAGCAGCTTGTAGACACCATCAGCCTCCTGGTATTGTTCCGTCCGTAAACTCATGTATTATCCGCCAACTAATGTAAATAACAAGAAGACAGACAGAAAGGCTTCAACGCTGTATTGTAACATAAACAAAACATTTTCAAATGCTGCAATAAATTAGAACACAGGACGCATTTTCAAAAGGAGAGGATAAAAGCTTTCCTCATTTTGCAGTTAAATTTTCCCTTGAGAAGAACGTGTATTCTGTTTGATTGAAACTGCATCATTATTATTATTATAATAACAGTGGCTATGTTCCAGCTGTGTTGTGTGCCGTTCTTACACATTTTCTATTGTTCAACCTGACATATTTGGTATGTGTAAGCCTTGATGTCAGGTCTACAATTGGAAATAAGCTCATGAGGGTTTTCCTTCAGTGTTTTAATTTCCACACAACAGCTGTTTGTTCAGTAACAATGAACTCCCATGGCAGGCTTGGCAGGGTCGAAGTGGTTAAATCAATGAAGCAAATATCTTCATGCATCTTTTAACCAGTTATTTTGAATACTGCACATGCCTGTCACGGCTAAGCCGTGCCTCCTGCCTGTACTGTGTGTGTGTTAGGGGCATGGATCCAGACTGATCTCCTCCTGGCTTCCTGATTACACTCACCTTACCTGCTCAAGCAACCGAGCTGCCTTCAATCCATTAATCACCCTGCAGTATATCTACCCCGGTTCCTCATCCACTCGTCCCCAGATCGTTGTCTCGACTAACCTGGTAGTGACTGCTCCTGGCTGCTCTGTTGACAAGTTACTTCAGAGATTTAACCCAATTGTTTTTGCCTTGCCTCTGACCCTGTCTTTTGTTCTCAGTCATCCATCCTCCCGGTTCCCCAGTCTGTCTGCCGTTTCCTGCCTGGACTTCCGTGCCATTCCCCGACTGTTCCTCCATAGCTGTTACCCTGGCAATAAACTATTTCCTCCTTCTACTCCCATGGTCTGCGTTTGGGTCCGCCACCACATATCGTAACAATCCCTACCATACAAGTATGTTTAATGGAAATTATGTCTTTGACGATTTATCTTTTCTTCTAGACATTTAGCTACTTACAGAACCATTTACGCCTCAATTTTAGTGGATCTAGTGACTCCCACATCACACCCATGTATTCTAACAACCACTAATTTAAAAAAAGAATTGATACTGGACTCCAACATGTCATCAATTATTTTGAATGAAAAGGTTTTGTCCAGCACATAAGCCCCGTGGTTTGCTTCTAGATTGTTCAGTCCACTTTACGCATTAGAGAATAACGGGAACCCCCCGCCAGGCAAAAAAAAAAAAGATAGTTTTTAATGCCAAACATTATGCTAAATATCCACTCAAGTGTTTTCTCCTATATTATTCTGCAGCGGAGCATTGGCGTGAGTCCATGACTGAGGCAAGTGCCTGTGGTTAGTTCACATCTGTAATAACAGCAGGACAGGCAAGTGTTTGTTATCTAACAGCCAAAGTCAGTGGTACAGGTGAAGTGAACAGTTATAAACTGGCTCGGTAGTGAGCGACACGCTCACATGCTGACAGGTTTGGTCTTAGTGTGTTTTTAGCTGAGCTAGACCAGAGAATATTTAGTTAAAAAAGGAAGGTGACGCTGTTTCGCCCTCATTGTTCTCAGTGAAGTTTGCCGGAAGTGATGTAATGTAGCAGCAACCGGTCATATGGTAATTTAGGAAGTAATGTGGCCTTGTGTGCTTTGATTAATTTGGAGCGCAATGAATACAGTTAACCACTCATAATTTTGTGTCAATTAAAACTCAACTCCTGGCATTTTCTCCTTGTTGTTTTCTCATTGGGTTTTTCACCACTGTTTTGGAAGAAGGAAGTAACCGGCTGTCTAATTCATGCGGATGTTAAGAGAGGTTCTTGTGGTTCTTTTGTTTTGAAAAGTAACTGATAATATTTAAAGAAACTTGTGTTAAATGTGGGAAACAAATTTGGTCTGGCATGATCGTGTAATTGCACCCCCGCACCTATATTGTGCACCATTATTGCTTATAAATGTATAATACAAAAAGTAACAATTTACCTGCTTCATGCATTTTTTTTTCTGTTGCTAATTGGCAGCAAGGATGATAGGCGGCGCCACTTACAGCTTTCATCTTACAACCATGTTAATCACACACATGTGACCTCAACAACTCCCAATATGTGAATGACACTACACAGGTGAACTACCTAGGACTCGGATTAGAGGCGAAACGTCTTTCAGCATCGATAGCATATCCTGTTGTTTTTGATTTAACATTCCAAGATAACATGGAAAATATATTAACAAGACCATACGCCTATGGATGAAGTTCTGACATTTGCTTCAACTTGAATTGAGATTTGTTTATGGCAGTTTGGATACATTTTCTAGAAAGACACAAGCACACCAAAAGTCACGATCTCCCAAAGTTTCTGATCCATCAGCTCAGTGAGTTGAGAAAAGATGGCAGGGTCTGATTCCCATTAGGCCACCAATGCAAAAAGAAAGAAGAAGCTTTCTCTCTACTATGTAGTGCTTTGGATAAAGGCATCCATAGAGGTGCATCTCTTGTGTTTATAATTTTCACAACAATGTGTTAGAATAGTACAAACAGTTCCTTGCTCTAAGAGTCAGAAGCATAAAGTTAGACATAGCAACAAAAAACTTAATATTATATTGATTGCTACGGGCTAATTTATAATGAGAACACTTTCAAAGTAGAATGACAGATTCAGCATAGCAACACGACAGAGTCAGAGAGACAGAGTCTTTAGTGCAAATTAAAAAATGACAAACAGCAGGCAGATAATACCATGAACCTTTATAAATGTCTATTGCCTTAGTGCACTACTACTAATGCGTAGGCCACCATGTTAGCCTATAGAAAACGAAATGTAAGGACACAAGATTAATTGCTCCACTCTGGTGCATTGCAGTGAAATGTCAGATGCTGGTCCTTAAGGGCCTGAGGGCCACTTATGGTTCTCAGCCAAGGTGTTCAGTCATAGCGAGTTTAAACAGATCTGGCATGGTGGAAGGAGTCCGTGCACACCATTCGTAGTTTTCTGTTGGATAGTGGAACAGATGGTGGTACCTAATAATCTTGGACACTGTGTGACACTCTTCTTCTGAGCCGTTATCTTGCTGAGACATGCTGTAAATGAGGACAGGCACAAACACTCACACTGCAGCGAGCTGAAAGTGTGTCACGGCTGCTCGCCTAGCCAAACTTTTTCATCTGTTTTGGGAAGTTAATGTCTCTGAAGGAGTAAGTTCCTTTTTTCCGAAGATGAAGCCAAAAC
Organism: Ophiodon elongatus; assembly: GCA_016806645.1. Lineage (NCBI taxonomy): Eukaryota > Metazoa > Chordata > Actinopteri > Perciformes > Hexagrammidae > Ophiodon > Ophiodon elongatus. The sequence continues at coordinate 2,652,575 of JACSYO010001682.1, read as the reverse complement.
CAGAAAAGACTAAATGCTTATTCCAATTTAAATATGTATGTTGAATTGTTACATGCATTGTTACACGTTAGTGCAAATTGACACACTCATCACTCCACATACTAAGATTTGTATACAATTAGACAGCCAAAGTGTGGATCTGCATCTCATTAATCCCTCGTATAAAACTTCTGGCGGCAGAAATCACATGCTGTGATTTATTCACAAGATTTGTCCCTTGAATGGTGAACACAGCTTGTTCAACACATTCCAAAACCGTCACTTATCACTGTGGAACAATAAATCTGCTTCATGAAGAAACAACACTTGGCACAATATTTCTCTAGGGTTAGGGAAAGATCGTGACAATGAAGGTGCCCTACGTCCTGCGCAGCTTCACTATGGCGAGTAAAAACTAAGCTTAAACGTATGTTGTCTTGAGGCACTCGCTGTAACAACCTATGCTGTCGTCTTTTCACAACAGACATTCTGACTCGTCATACTGGGTAAAGGCATGTCAGTGAGCCAGCGTACGCAACACCAGGACCCGTAACTGAAGCATCTAAATGGAACTGAGCCATTATTTGTTTTATTATTTGCACCCGTGCCTTTTTCATGTGATATGTCAAAATGTCTTCTGTGAAAAAGGCCTGTACCAGTCAATCTTTACAATATGGGGCCCTGGTGCTGAGAGTGCTGTGGGTTTTTCTCTCTACAAAGTCATCCAGATCACCAGATCACCAGATCACCTGAAGTAAACTTGCTTTTTGGGACAGATCCCACAAGGCAGGGGGGAGGAAGGGGGAGTGTGTGTGTGTGTGGGGGGGGTGGTGGTACACATCTTCTTTATTTGAGCACAAACTAAACATCAAACAACCACTTCAAGTCCCCAGTCTGACTTCCCTCTGCTTCTTGTCCCTCTTGCTTTGTGTCCTGTTTTTGCTTCCAGTCCAAACCTCACTGCAAATCCCAGAAGGTGAGCACGCTGTTAATGGATTAAAATATTAGGTACAGGACAGCTGGCAAAAAAACGCTGACCGCGTGAATGCGTAAATTAATAGACTTATAATATCACTGCTCCAGCCCAATGTCTGACTATAATAAAATGTGTGTATTGTGAGACATGAATGTGATGCTAAGATGTATTCTTATAATGTATAATGTATGATGATAGTTTAGCTCAGTTTTTACAGCTGCAACCCTGGTGAGGTATAATGTTATATGTTAGGGTTTTACCAAATAGTTTGAACCTTCATAATGTTGACATTCAAATGTGATAAAGATTAGGCTGCAATAATGTCATGTATGTTAGTATTTTACTATTTATATAATTCGATTACAATGGTGTAAGATTGTATCAGACTCCTTTTTTTCCAATAGCTCCAGAGCTATGTAAAGTCCAAAAGTCAAAATTTATGGAAATAAAAATAAATGTAATCATTTCCAAGAGTCACAAATTGTTTTTATCTCACGAAATATCCTGCTTCAATCCATCTCTCTTGGTGTTAAGCTTTTCAAAAACAAAATGTACATCTATATTTATAAATATATATGCCCTCTGCAGCATCCCCATTTATTCACTTATCAGCTACTCTCCTACTGTATATGTAAGTTGAAGTGGTCTCAATGCACTTCTCATCTACTTGGCTCCATCTGTTAGCACCACATCTGAGTGCTTAAGATTACATTTAGAATTGTCATTTAAAAAACAAGGGCTTTTCCAGATTTAAAAGCACGGTTGAGAGCTATAACCAATTCAGGGACTGTAACTTGTAAACAGCACATGGTTCATTTGCATGTTTAATCATTTTTAACCTTTTTTTCCTCACATGGAAAGTGAGCTGCTAAACATTCACACTCCCATTCCATCCTACCCAAATATAATACATGCAGAAGTAAAGAAAGGATATACTTTGTAATGAGAAATTTATGAGCTTTGAAGTTAAGAGTTAAATACCACTCTGTAAAATACTGAAATGACAGTCAAGATTTAACCTGCAGAACCTACTTCCATCCACTAGCCAACCTGCTCATGTCTGGCTGAGCTACTTGACCGCTAAATTTGATATAAAAGTTTACATTCCCTCCTAAAAGCTGTTTGGATTCACTGTAGAGTTACTGTCATCCCACTTTTCCAGAGTAATGAAACACTTTCTCTCAGTCTAAGTGGAACCACCACATGATGTAGAGTCTCCTAAAGTAGAGCACAAACAAAGTACAAGTTTAAAACTTTACATAGAAGGTGGTTGTGGACACACACACACACAGAGAGAGAGAGAGGGAGAGACAGAGACAGAGACAGAGAGAAACAGAGAGAGAGAGAGAGAGAGAGAGAGAGAGAGACCTACCTACCTACCTCTCCTTTGGTTTATTTGGTACGCATTCCCAAACCCAATACAGCACCTCTAAACATAAAACTGCTTTGTCAGCTCCGTCTTGTCACTTTCACGCACAGATTTAGTGGCTGCAGTTTGAAAGTTCCTGTGCCCTTTGAACGTGACACAGTTACACTGTCAGCTGCAACTGGAGAGTGGTGAGAGTGTAACATTCAATGTTTATTTAATGGAGTTGCAGAAGAGAGTTCCAAACTTTGTCCTCTGTCGTACATCAAGGGCCTACTTTTGAATTAGTTTGATCTGTGAGAATTTCTGCTGGCACGCAGATATGATACTTGTAGGTTTGAAATAACTCCACTCACTTGAGAGAAAGCCATTGTTCTTGCCAGTTAGGCTTAAGATTAATTACAAACACAAAACAGAACAGGAAGTGAGAGTCATGCTAGAGGTGCTTTCTCAGGTTCACTTCAGTGGTGGTATGAGCTGATTGTGGTCTCTTCCTTGATGCACAGATCCGCCACAGCAGGTCTCAAAAACATTATGACCATAGCTATGCAATCTTTGCAGTCGTCTCCTAGATGCTAATACGGTAGGTTACAATATTTGCATATGCTTTGCATAAACAGTTGGATTTCTTGGTGCAGACACAATTTATCATAACAACTGCTCATTTGAATTGTGCTTACTGTAGGGAGAGTTTGCCATGTAGCTTGGTAGAATAAGTGTGAAAAATTGTGTATTTTCTGGGTGCAAGTTGTATGTCAAGTCCCGATAGAGGCAACAAACTATATTTGCTTGAACTGGTCGAAGCGTCACAACGAAAACAGAGCACTTGGTCCTGTTTAATATAAAATACAACTTTATTTATCCCGAGGGAAATTACTGTGCAGCAGTTGCAAAACAAAGTGTGAATATAAAGTTTAAATATAAAGAGTGACAATATTTTTTAAAGTCTCATCTATACAGTGCCAAGATCAGGTTAACAGTATCGATCATTCTATGCTCTTATATTCCCTGACATCAGGAAATATGGAAATTGTTTATATTAAGGCAAAGTTAAGCAACTTGTATTACAAAATGCATTTGTAGAAAGATATGTTTAAAATAAAAATTCTAATTTGGATCCTTTTGTATTACACCATACTACATGCTTGCACTACTACATGCGAAGAGCATTTGTATGTCTATAAAAGGTTATTATAACTCGACCACTACTACTCCTGTGGCTAACTCGTATAACTTTCACATTTGCTGTGACAAACATTGAGTGTACGGTAGGTTTTTATCTCCATAATCAACTGTTCGTTGGATTCTGCCTGTGATCACAGATAGGACCCCAAAGCCACCCAAGAGAAAAGACACAAAATATTGTATTTACCTCATGTATGTGCACTTGTTTCTTTGCACACACTGAGAGAGCAGAGAGACGCCGTTCAAACACTACGCAGTCCGCTAACTTGTTGGTGTCGCTACCAATATAAGCTGCACTGTTTCAACAATGTCAGGCTGAAAAACAATTACATGCAGGCTGAAATTCTGTCGGGAGATTCGGTGACTTAAACCAGGTAAGAGTTGAAGTCATGGTCAGAAAAAGTTTGCGATTTATGGAGTGTAAAACCACGTTTCTGAAAACCACGTATAAGTGGAATGTGGATGGTTTTGCATTAGGTCAGATCAGACTTACAATTATTGAAAGATACGTGGTATAATAACAAGAATAACAGCGAGAAAGTCCACTGAGGATTGTGTGTCAAACAAACACAGGACTTTCACCCAGGAGGCCGCTGTTTGTATCCTAAACGTTGACTTCACACTTGTTACTCAACATTTTTATGCTTGTTATGCGAGATAGTTCCAATGTTCCGTTACATTGTTACATTGTTTCAATGCAAACCGTGATGGTTTTTCCAACTTTACCCTACTACTATAATACTACTACGTGGCATTGTACGTTTCTGAGAAGGTGATACAAGGCTGATACAAAACAATCTTTTGTATTTGGTTCTAAAACATTAATATATCCAGGTAGAAATGTACAATGCCAACCTTTTATTCTGGCAACTGGGTTGCTTTTATACTATGCAGTTCTTAACAACACTTAACATCACATACCCTTTTGAAACTGTAAGCTTTTATCCCAAATTTTGAATAATCATCTTGGGGTCAGCAATAGTTGATCCTTTCTGCTAGTTTAATTTCTTTCTTAGTGCGGCTCTTTCCCCCCCCAAAATCTGATCAAATTTGCTTGACTTGTTTAACTGTTTGATCTCTTGTGTATGTCTAAATAAATGAAGTGCAGCAAAGGTCAGAGAGACAGAGGGCGAGAACAAAAACCACAAAGTCTAACTGTGGAAAAGTTTAACGAAGTTTTAAGACTGAATGAAAAGGCAGTTGTGAGGAGGACAAACAGATCTGAGATGAGTCAAGTGGAGCTGAAGTGAAATTTGATGTGGAGATAACAGGATGAGCTGACACTCCAATGACTGCTGCTGCCTCCGCTGCTGCTGACTAGGAGAGTGAACAAATTTAATGAATAGAGAGAGTTTTCACTTGGCCAGATGCCATTTTGTCAATACAATTGTTTTGTTTTTTGTTGGAAATACAGCACAGCCCAGAGGAAGGTGTCAGAATGCTCTTTTTTTTGGTAACAAATCTCACTTCAGAAAAGACAGTGAAATAAATGTAAAACCTATAGAAGCCATGCAGTGGCGTGCAGAAAAAAAAAGAAAATATGCTATTGTAACACTGATAAGATACTGCAAATAAATTTAAACATTAATGGAAACTTGGAAGAATTGTTGTGTTTTCTTAGGCTTAGAAAGAGCCATTTATATCTACAAAGGGGAGTTTCGGCCAAAGCTATGCTAACACTCCAGTGAGGCGCAATGACTGATGGGTAATCTTGGTTTTTAACTTGCGCTGAAGTGAAGTGTTGCTTCCTACTTTTTGGAATTTTACTTAACATGGTTGAATAGCCTTTGAAGTCCACCTCCCAGGGAACAACTAGGCGATCGGAACACAGAACCTGATAATCGACTAGCAGTAGAGCTACAAAACAGGGAGCGTCCCAAATTGCTATGAGGCCAGCCAGATGAGGAAAGTAGCCAGCAAAGCTGTGATAGTGGGTGACGCAAATTACCTGCACCCCTAATTATTGATTTGAAAGCCACTGCAGAAATCAATGTGACCAGACTAATGAAATTTAAATATGTTCAGCTGTCAGACAGCAACCGATACTTTTGGAAACCCCCTGACGTGAGTGCCAATTGGAAAAAGTTTCAAACCAACTTTTAAAGAAAAGCCCCTCAGGACTTTTCAGAAATGATACTGACATTTAAAATTGCCCAAACTTTTCAATCTGAAAGAAGCTAAATATCAATGATACACTTAATACTTAGCATCTCATAAATATAACTCTTTGTAGGCCTCCTTTGCTTGATTGTCTGTGACTGTTTGACTTGCCGTTTGTTTGCTTTCCTCCAGTCTGTTTGCCTCTGCCTCCATTTCGGATTCCCTCTGTTAGTCTGATTCTCCGGTTGATCGTCCATGCCTCGCTGGCACTTGTTTGTGTCCCCGCATCTTTGCCACTGTGTACAGCATGTCCTCATTACTAAAACATCAAGCGTGTTGCATTAATGCTCGCTGACAGCCCCGCCTTACCTCCATTGATGTATGCTTATCCTGACATTTCTCCAGGATCCCCAACGAGGCTTTTCCTACAGGCCCCCTGCACCATGGGAGGAATTGTTTGTTTTCATCTGTTACTGTCAGTCTGACCTTCTGTCCTCTGTGTGGACGTCTACAGCTCCCAAAGCCTTATGCAATCCAACACCAGTATATTCTGCAGTGAGTACTTTGACTTTTGACGTACATTCTTCTGATAATACTTTTACGACACTAACATTTTCAATTCAGGACTTTTACTTGGAATGGAGAATTTTTAGACTGTGGTAGTTCTACTTTTACTTAAGTAAAGGATCTGAGTACTTCCTCCACCACTAGCCAACACCCCTTCAGTACGCCATTGCTTAAGGTGATTTTTCTTCTACTTTCTTATATTGATACACCATTATGGCATGAGGCAGTATTTAAAAAAATAAATAAAATATATCCCTTCGGTTCTTTTGCACAGGTTTTTTTTACACAACTTGAATCTTGTAATATCCAACAAGCATCAAATATTAAACAAGATAGTGTTTCGTTGTGAATCTCACAGTCATCTTTCTCTGCTGTCGGATGAATTATGTGACAGAAGACTGTCAAGGACACTTACGTGAGGTGAGCTTCAGCTCGAGGCCTGGTGGGCACCAACCATGATAAACGGATTGAGTTGGTTCAGCTGTTACAGCAAATTTTGAACAACCCCCAGAGGAATTTAACACAGATACTGTGCTTTGTGCAACAGGCCATCTATCTTGGCAAGGAAGCCCTGACTTTTGATTTTTAGTTTTCATTTTCTTCTGCATCTTCTGATTTTGCTGAAGCGCTCTTTAAAATTCTTCTGCCAGAGTTCTGCACTGAGAGAGTGCTGGGACAATTCGACAGCCTGTTTAAGAGGACAACAGATGATGAAAGTAAAGCCCATTCCGTGGAACACAATATCCCAGTATTCATTTTCAGAAAGCTGCACACAACTGTGTTCAAAAGCATCCTTACTGAATAACAAATCAGTGCAGTGACAATCAAAGGCTGCTGTTTGATGCATTACTTGATCCGAGCTATTCAAGCAATACAGGCAATTCTGGACAGCATGAAAGACAGATAGAGCCGGATGGCTGCAGACACAGCTTTCAAATTCTCTAGAAAGACATTTCTATTCAATTTAAAATTGAAAAAAGGACCTCGTGCTGATTGACAGAATTGTCAGAAATTCATGCAATTCTACATGTAGAAGAATATCTCACAAGGCAATACATACAAACGGATTTAAAAGCTAAACATTCAACAATAGCCTTAATACCTTTACATAATCAGACAATTTCCATTATACAAAATATAACAAAACTGACTAAACTAAAAAAATTAGGTGTTGAAAAAAAAAAATATATATCATATATATAAAACAACTATTTGATTAATAAGTCGGTCGACAGAAAAAAACAAATGGCAAAAGATTGTATAATATAATAATCTCAAGGGTTTAACCAAAGTGCCACATATTTGCTTGTTTCCCCTTTTAAATGTGACGATTTGCAGATATTTGTTTATTTTATATCATAAAAAATGTAATATGTTGTTTTGGACTGTTGATGGGACAAACCAAGACATTCACCCAAAATCGTGAGAGACATTTTTCACTTTTTACAACAATTAATCAAAACAACAGATAGTTTTTCTTTATGAAAATAATTGTTTCTTCCAGCCCTGATACTGTATGCTGTCGTATATTCAATATAATGAGGATCATCAGGAAATTAGATTTCAGCAGGGCATTAAAACAATGTTATCAGCCATGTAAACTGATTTAATATTACTTAATGTTGTGTAATAATTGGTGTTCAGAGAACCGAAAATGCTATTAATTCATTTGACTGTTGTAAATTCCTGTACCACTGTGATGTTACCATCAATGTCAGTGTGCATGTAGTCTACTGTTGCCAAAACCACCTGGTTGCTAATTGCTTCAGTTACAACCTGCTGTCTCTAAAACGGCTGAGCCGGGCAAGACAACATGATGACACACTGAGCAAAGCCTCGGGCCAAAACGTGTGTCTTCCCCCTCCCCCTTCTCCTCTCTCTTGTCAAATATGTTGGAAGCAATTTGGTGTAAATTGTTTTATTGCACCAGATAATGATGTTTACTACATGCACCCCATAGTATAGGATTCTGGTTTCTGCCTTCTCTAGTTATGTTAGCAGAAGACAGTGTATTCTCTATGATGTACAATATGTGGATCTCAAATCCACTTCCCAGTATATAGGAGTCACCAATGGTTCTATAATGAAGGTCCACTGTTAAATTAGTCATACACAAAGAATGACTAACAAACTGTCAGGCTCGAACAGATGTGTGGCTGTAGATCATTTCCATAGCCTTAAAAGCTTCAGTAGAGCTTTATGTATTTGAGGACTTATGTAATTTAAAATTTGCATTTTGTCTGAGACACTCCGGCTCCTGCTCACGCTGCCCCCCGAATGCATAAATAGCAGACTACATCCTGTGTTGGCACTGGATTTAGCACAATTGTCCAATACAAATTAACTAACATAATTCCAAGAAATTTTGCACTAAAAGGAAGCAGAGCAGAGAAAATGTCGAAGTTTTACAGTAGGAATGGACAATGTATTCCATACAAATATAGAAGATTATTTTACCGTTATGTGATTTTGCTGTTATGAATCCCTCTGGAACATTTTATTCCTTTATTATGAAGTCAACCATACAGGGATGGCAAAATATATTAGGGGAGAGAGACTGGGAACATCATACGACAAAAGTTCTGAGCTGGACTCAATCAGGGTTTGTGGTCAGTGTCTTTAAACCTTTGGCCACCAGGGTCAAGGTTTTTTTTACCCTGGTGGCCAAAGGTTTTGTCAGGTATTTAATTCACAAGACGAGCCAAAACTAGACATTCTCAATCAGTTTGTCTACAAACTGTTGAATTTCTAAGCCGATTTTCATACCACAATATAAATCAATCCTCTGTTGTAAAGTCCTTCCGCCCGTTTTACATATAAACCACCAACCTCTCACTGGTACCATGTACTTTAACAACACACAAGTTGTTGGCTGTAGTAGTACTGTTGGTCTGAACGCAGCCCATGCCAAAGCTAAACACATTATCCATACAACCTTGATATGTTGATTGTCTATGCTCATGTCTGTGCTTTTATTTTGGAGTCTACTTCCTGCCCTCTAGCGGTCGAAGTCACTTGCATTTTGCAGCTTTGATAAATAATTTTGTTTTTTCCAAAAGCAGTATGTGGCTTTTTTCCCAAAGCCTCTACTAAATCACCGAGATATGCCTACATAATGCACATACACACAAAAAAATAAACAGCTGTGTACCTTCAGCATATGTGTCCTGCCAGATCTCTGGAGCCATTGTTACGCAGCAAATAGGGAAATGTCATTGTTCACTGCAGCGCCCAGAGGAGGGTTGTCATACACTATACATATCTGTTTGTTTGGCTTATCCTGACAGGACAAATTCATCACTGCTGGGCATGCTGGCTTAGCCCTCAGCACAACCAGCGCAAGCACAGCAACATTTCCACGGGATGAATGCTCATACGCTTCGACCCATCTCTTCTGGCTCGCTGCCGTTTTCCTTCCATGTGTCCTTTATGCCATTTATTCTTTTATCTTGTATTGTCTCTTAGCTCTTGATCTTCTCTGCCCATCTTTTTGTACGAGTCGTTCTCAATTGTATTGTCTCTCCTTTTCTTCGTCTTTGTACTCATCCTTCCCTTTGTTTACATAGTCTTGTTTATTCTCTTTGAGCATTTCTTCCTCCTTTTCACATTATTCTACCAAAGCCCAATACTATTATAGACAAAATTACAAAATACACAATTAAATACTTAATACACAACTGAACATGGGGTGGCAGATAGGAGGGAACCGGGTGTGCCAGGCTTAATGTGAATTTATTATTATGTTGAATGAGAATTACAGAATTACAAGAGTAAATAGACAACTGTACTGTCACAGTTCAGCTTCCCTTCTCTCCTGCCACTCTATCTCTCACTCACCTAATCAGCTCATTCAGTGCACCTGTTAGTCACACCCACCTCATCAGCTCAATCACTCTCACCTGCCCACTCTGCTGCACCTAGTCCTTTAGTATTTAAACCCCAGTCTCACACGCACTCACTGATGGATCATTCTACGCATTATGCCCAACTTTCCAGCATTCACCGTCCGACTGGGTTCCCGTTGCCGAACCTGCTTGTTTGGACTTCTCCGCCTTGCCTCTGCCCCGGTAAAGGACTCAGTCTTCTGTCCCCAACCACAGGAATAGCCTCTAGTTTCTGTCTGCCTTCTCCATGGACGGCTTGGCATTCCACCAAGTGGACTTCTCCACAGGAGCTGATTCAAGACTGTTTTCCTGTGTCTTCTGCCTGGAATAAAGCTCCGTTCAACTATTCTGTGTGCGTCGTACTGCTTCTGGGTCCTTACCTCACCCGTTACATGTACACAACATTATATGTCATCAGAATATTACTAAATTCAACTGCATTTATTGGAGTCAGTTCAACAATCTTTCCTATTGCCTCAAATGCTCCATTTTGATATTTATTATATTAACTCAAATAGCATTGCTATTAATGACTAAACTGTTCCTTCAAGTCATCAGTTCTTGTAAAGTAACAATTTAGCCTTCAGATTTTGCCCACAGATCATCTGATCGCTTTGACTTTGTGAGCAACTGTAAACTCATATGAATTAGTCTGGTTCCTCTAATCTAGACGAGATAAACTAGATGCAGTCCATCTCCTCTGGCCATATTTACTGTTCCATTATTCAGGTTAAATTGACTCCATTGTGAATATTACATGCTTTTCTCCCTGGCTACCTAATCATGATGAATGGAGTATCATTGTTTTGGTCCCTGCAGATAGAGATCTTCTGTCATAATGATGAAAGCATGTTTTTTTTTCCTCACACTGTGCAGTATTGATGACCCAGTGTGTCTACCTCGAAATAGTGTTGCATCAAGTGTGAATAGCTGGTTTGATGAAGAACAAAAAATCCTTTTATGTGAATGCATGTCTGTGTTTCTGTGTTCCGAATGTGCTTGAATATGGCTTTTCTGGCGTAAGCTGCCACTTGAAAACGTAGAGAGAGAACATTCATAATACACACACGTCCACTCGAATGCACAGCATATTGTACTTCAAAATAGGACAAAGCAGCGACGGTCAAAGAAACTTTGTAGCTGGAGAGGTTCAAGTGCTGCTATAGTTTGTGACTGGAATATAAGTAAAGAGGGTGTAAAGAAGTAACACTTTCTCTCAAAGGCTCTGAGGCTTCAGGGTACTGCTGTGAGGCTGTTTAGTAGTAGGAAATAAGTCGACAAGCAACTGTGAATCCAAGTCAAGTCTCCACTCTAGGGAACAAGTGAGTCAAGTCCTAACACTTTGGTCATAGGATACAAAAAATACAACACTCAGAAATTACAAATTTTGTAGTTCAAATATCAGGCCATTGCTAAACAAAATGTTATGTAATTTAAACAAAGCTAGAAAAAGAGTCACAAGTATTATACATTGTACTACCCTGTCCTGCAGTAAGAGAGAAGCACACTTTTTCTGTCCTGATGCAGGTACTGTGCTGGAACCGACCGGTACAATGCTCACGTTTATTTTGGTGTTGAATTAAAATCCTTTTTATGTGTACAGCAGACTTCACTTAATGTCATGACAAAAAAGGTACCACTGTCTTTCCCCAGTCGTCAAAACCATCCTAAGGCCATCCCATTGTCCTCTAGGACTCTTGTTAATGTAGCGTAAACACCATCTTCTGCTACAAATATTTTACAAGAAGACTTGAATAATTAAATGAAGCAATATGACTTCTAAGACCTTGACACATCATGAACACGCACAGGAGAGTATTGTTTTATTAAATTGTGTGTGTTAATTTGTGTGTTTTGCACATACTCCTGTGCTTTTATCAATGCTGCCTGTTTTACTTACAGTATAATTATAGTTTCATTAAAAGATATTCAAGGTTCCCCACAATTGCTTCTCTGATAGTGACCATAAGATGCAATATTAATGAGGATTATGCTGTATGTTTGGGTAAAAATTAAATAATGGTTCACAAATCAGCAGTTAATAAGACAATCTCTCTGTGTATGCCCAACATTATCTTGTTTTAACCAGTCAATGAACAAGGCAATGTCACCACTTTGCTTACTGTCAGTTCGCATTAAACACATGTCAATGGACAATTGTAGCTGCTGTACAGAATGTTTGTTTTATTTTCCAGAAGGAATAAACAATAAAGCAAAAGTCAGTACACCTCCAAATAACCATGTTACTGCAGTTTGTAAGGTGTTCGGTCATATAGTCATTTTAGAGACAATATTTTTTTTTGTTTTTTTTATGGTTTAACTGGTTTAAAAAATCGTATTGCCGTTTAATTAACATACCTACCACAAAATAAATGTTTCAATTAATCTTTTTAGACTTTTTCAAGCAGAAATATTTGCTGGTTTCAACCCATCAAATGTGAGGATTTGTTGACTTTCTTTGTATTATGTAACAACTAATTACCTTTAGTTTTTAAACTTATTTAGTGTGACAAAACAAGCATTTTGAATGTGTTGCTTTTGGCCCTAATAAACCATTTTCTGATATTGAATAGAAACTTGCGAAAATAGGCAGATTATTTGATAATTGTTATTTCTAATCCACACTTTTTGACCTTGGATGTTGTAAAGCAATGTTGCAGCTTTCAGCAATTCAAAGGGAGCACAATATATCCTGGATCGATTGTTGACTTCACTGGAGCTAGGAAGTAACATGTAATTATATGTGTAACCATATACACAAGAAATTGGGCAAACTACACAATATTTTAGTAAACAGACAGCTTATTTGTCTGTCCTGTGATCAGGGCAGCTTGCGATGACCTGCTTAGCACTAATAATAGTGTATTTGAGTGACAGATGCTGTCCTACCTTTTTATCGGTCACTGACCCACAACCAGACTTTTTGGCAGTTTTGTCTCAGAGGAAATAGATCTTTGTGCACCACTTTCTCAAACACCGGGATACTTCATAAAGACAGTGTTTGTTATTTCATCTTTTAATTTCGCTAAGCCCCCCTGAGCTGGCTGATGCTACACTATGATAGGCCAGTCTGCGTTCAATGGGCGGGACTTAGCAAAGGATACATTACCTCAATCTTTCCAGCTTTTGTTTGGAAAACAAAACTCAAACGACACCTGCATGAAAGTGCCTTTACAGACGTATACTCATCTGCACACCAATAATTGAAAAACAGATACATTTAAATTAAATTCAAGCTATTATACTTGCTGTATTTTTTTAGATAAACATGATTTATTATTTTTACCTGCAGGAGTAAAAGTAAAAGTGATCTGAAGTTTGCAGGAGTCGATATAGATATAGACTGGGCTGCTGCTCAAAAGTTGTATTTGGCAGATTTGTGACTGTACCAACTCTCCTCTATAAATATGAAAATCATACTTGAAAGAAAAACATAAGGATAAAATCAACAGTGAGAGCAATAAGCAAGAAAATAACATGAAAGAAAAGCTGAAAACATCAAAGCAAAAGATAAAAAGGAGAGTCGTGGACAATTAATATAAGATTTTTGCCAGACTGTTCTTTTATACCAGTGGGGTTTAAGAAGTGATTTAAGAGATTACACCGATTTAGCAGCCAGAAAAGATCAGGCAGGTTCATTTAAAGTCTAAAGAACCAAAAGGTACAGATAAGTGAATTTTTTTGTGTTCCACAATGTAAAGTGAATCTGATCCTGAAGCTGTTTGCAAACGGCAGCAGTTGCACTTAGATATAAAGCAGGTCGCCGATTGCGAGCATACGGTCATGTTGGAACGACCCATGCAACGCACACCTCTTTATTCTTTAAATTCAGTTAGGTTGCAGTTGGTTTAAGGGGCACTCCATTGGCATGACCTGAGTAGAGGGTTACCAAAAGAAATGATATGATTTTAGCAGTTTGACCAGCTGTAGTTTCAGAGCGCAGCGCTGTCATTCCTAAGTGGTGCATTTAATGCGGACTATTTTCAGCCGTGGATGAATACATATTTGGTGCTCCAGTGAGTGTTTCCAGCAGCAGGGCGATGTATGTGGGATTGATTCAGGATCGACTACAGTGCCCCTCGGTCATAATAATGAAGGAACATCTCACCCAGTGAAGCAGTGTGACCGACTGATGTGTTTTAAAAGTTTTTTTGACAACAGTTGGGCTGTATGGCACAGAGGCATACGCTATCAGGCTTCAGATGATGCTCGTTTGTAAGGTCAATTCATTTTTAGTTTTAGTTTTTTCTGTGGAGAAAAAATATAGAATATGCCAAGTCTTATCATTGAAGATATTTTCTGTCGTTTGTTATGGGATTTTCATCAGTCTCTCTCTCTCTCTCTCTCTCTCTCTCTCTCTCTCTCTCTTTTCCTAAGCTGTTCATATGGCGATCTTCCAGATACAGCTGGACCAAAAGGACCAGACTGAGGCCAGCCTCTGCAGAGTGTCACAGCCTGCCAAGGTTCATGTCAGCAGGATGAATGCAGGTTCAGGAGTGTGGCCAAAAGAGCGCCGTGCTAGGTTTCTATTTAGACAAAGCAGAGAGAGAAGTTAGTGACAGCTGACAGTTTAGTCTGAAATAAAAGTTTGATTGATTTACAATAACCAGAATAAAATGAATCCAGAAGAGGAAAATAAGTGTCAGCATTTTAAAAAACTACTTGTCAGGCCCTGGATGAGAGTTTTTCCTATTACTTGCTGTGGAAGCAGTTTCACTTGGTGACTTTTTAGACCCTTTCAGTGACTTTTATTTAAAAGCTATAGTGCGAGAATTTAACATATAAAAATCAAGTTCACACAATGCTGATTTAGCCAAACGCCTCCAAGGAAAGCTTTCAGTATATCGGAGTTGTAGTGTTTGCTGTCTGTGGGAACACCTGAAGAATTGTAATTGTTCTCAGAGTGAGTAGTTTAACTCCACTATGGCGTTGTCACATGAACACTACACAAAGTGCCTTCAACCAACCTTGCTCACTCACCATCAAACACTGTGGCAGGCAGGAAGGGGGAGGAACCATACCGACAGAAGCTAGGAGTATGGCAGAAGCTATAGTGTCTGGAGTGAATGCTTTTCAAAAACTCAGCGTTCAGAGACAATATTAAAGTCCAAAAAAGAAAGCCATCAACAGGATGCTGGAGGCGAGCTCGTCTGCAGGCATACGTCATAAGCACGTCTACAGTGTTTGTGTAATTTAAATTCAGATTCAGATTTTTAAATTACTCTCACTGCCAGGGGAGCAAAAAGTTCCGTACTCTAGCTTTAAACATGAACCGACATATATATTTATGTTAAAAAAGGTCCTATAAGTCTCTCTCAGGTCATTGTCAAGGTCACCTCTCTGTCTTTACGTTACATCAGTTAAGGCCTTCACATGCATAACAGTATGTCGCAAAAAATTACTGTATATCAAATTTAGATAATTGTAGGGTACTTTTAGCATTTTCCCCTCCTTGAGTGTTTTTTTTTTTTTTTTTTTTTTTTAAATCTTTCCATCAGGTCTCCTCCTCCTCACGTGCGGTCCGTCCTTCCTTTCTTTTACACGCTCCACAACGTCATCAGTTTGCTTGTTTTCTTCAGCCAGCACAGCGGGTCAGTCTGACAAGGACAAACAACCTGCTGGATTCTCTGGCAGCCTGATTGTGTTTGTGTTTGTGTGTGTAGGTGTGTGTGTGTGTGTGTGTGTGTGTGTGTGTGTGTGTGTGTGTGTGTGTGTGTGTGTGTGTGTGTGTGTGTGTGTGTGTGTGTGTGTGTGCGTTGGCGTGCGCGTGCATGATGGTCAATTATCAACAAATGTTCAGCAAAGTGATATGTCTGCTACAAGATCATTGCATTCCAGTTTTGGTAGACTGTTGTTGTCAAAACAGCAAAACATGTCCGCTGAATCAGAGTAAAAAATGCTAACCTAAATAAGAATCAAACAACTATTTTAATCAATTAAATTGTTTGGCATTTCTCAAGCACTTGCCAAACATTCACTGGTTCACGCTCATCCATTGTGATTATTTGCTGTTTTTCCCCGTTTAATGAATACGTTTGAGTTTGTTACTGTTCGTCAGACAAAACAATCATTCCGACATTTTGTGGATGAAACATTTAATCGATTAACCCAGAGTATGACTGGCAGATTAATACATCATCAAAATATTTCTAAGTTGCAGCTCTAATTCATGTGTAAAAAGAGGTGGTTTCAACTTTCACAACTAAATCAACAGATGAAATGATGACATAGAATGTCTGCATGAGCTCACATCCCACATTGACAGGTTTCCGAGAGGATCCGAATCATGTCAGGTACTGCAGGTGTCTTTTCTGTCTTCTGTTTAAAGACTGCAGGTGTTTCTTCTGAAAAGCACAGCAGTAGACCAATACTAATGCCAAACTCCATGGCGCTCTATCTTTGTCAAAGTCCAATCCCTGGGACTGCAGGTAGAAACCAAGAGAGCACAGGGAGGGAATGTAAACTTCCACAAACTATCAATCCAGCAAACTTTTGGCTGTAAAGCCACTAGACACTGAAACGCCATGCTGTTCAGATGTATGATTCATAGATATTGAATTTCAAAACTTAAACAATCTGAGCTGAGACAATCCAATTATGTAGTAGTCGGCTTGAGACAACCAATATAGCTCTTGAAGAAAGATTAAAGACCAGCTGAAAACCCTATGAAAGAAAAACAACAGGAAACTCAAAGCAAGACCCTTTCCATAGCACAAAAGCCACTCCAATACTGAATCAGAAATCAAAGGAGCGGTGCAACAGACCCGTGTGTGACAGAGAGGAAATTATGAAGTGAGGTGAGAGGATGATGAATGGAGGGTGCTAAAGTGGGTCCCAGGTGTACAGCTGTATGGCAGGTAAGGACAAAGCCAGACAGGATGATCTGTGATGATGGGAAACCAGTTATATAGCTGTAGAGGGAGAGAATGACAGGTTGGGGGAAAGATAGAGACCTAATAACTGTCGCCCTGGGAATATTTTTTATGTAACATTCTGTGATATCAACTGAGATCACAGCAGCATGGAAACACATCCCATCGCAACAAATTCAGACCCTGCTGGATACTGGTTGTCAGGAAATAATTCCGACGCAGGGGGTAATGGGGTATAAAGCTGTCTCCTCAAGAGCTGCTTCATACATAAAAATAGATAGATAAAAGATCTAAATAATGCAGAAAAATGTACGCTTTGAGTTAGTTGGTTAATGTTCCAGCTGAATCAAACAGTTGACTAGAAGAACATCAACCAGCAGCTACTTTGACGATTGATTAATCATAGGTAATTTTTACGCATCTAGAATTAGCGCCTCGTGGTTGTATGCTTCAACCAGTCAAGTTACAGTTCACATCCATCCTTTACAAGCTGGTAGAGAAGGCCAGCTAGGTGATCAGGTTGGAACTAGACAGTGTGGAGGCAGTGCAGCGGAAAGAAGGACGAGGGACTTAATCAAAGCCATCTTGGATATCCCTTCTTACCCACTCTACAACGAGCTGTGGCAGAGAGAGGGATGAAGGACAAGATCAGATCTGGGAGTTGTTAAAACAAGTACTACCTGTGCTGTGACACCTATATGATTTATTCCTTTATTAAATAATTAAATTCAGTATGTTTTACATGGGGCTGCACGGGGGTGTAGTGGCTAGCACTGTCACCTCACAGCCGATCCCAGGTGTCCTTCTGTGTGGAGTCTGCACGTTCTCCCCGTGGCAGCGTGGGTTCCCTCCGGGTTCTCCGGCTTCCTCCCACAGTCCAAAGACATGCAGCTTAGGGTTAATTGGAGACTCTAAATTGCCCGTAGGTGTGAATATGAGCGAGAATGGTTGTCTGTCTCTATATGTGATAGAGATCACATATAAACTGCGATAAACTGGCGACCTGTCCAGGGTGAACCCTGCCTTCGCCCCAATGTCAGCTGGGATCGGCTCCAGCGCCCCCGCGACCCTGAATAGGAAAAGCGGTTTGGATAATGGAATGTTTTACATAACCACAGCACCCATGTTTGTGAGAATGTGCACCAGCACTGTAGCCCAGACTGTATCCAGACATAAAAGAAAGCAGGTTAAATTGCCAGACATTGATACAAGCTCAGTATCATGTAGGACACAAAAGTGATTATTTCAGCTCCTCGCAGTGTCATCCAGCTATTCTTCAACTTTGAAAGCTTTTACTTTCCAGAAAACATGCTGTATAATCTAAAACCAGCAGCTGTGCAAATGGTAACTCATTTTAAATTGGAGAAAGGGAGAGACAAGCCTGGAAATAGAAATATGTTTTGCTGTCTGAATGAATGCGAGCAAACATCTGTGCATGTATGGCCACGCTGCTATGGGCCTTGTGTGTTAGCGGGAGATATTGTGTCTATTATTGCAATTGCTATTTCGATAGCGTAGTCCAAACACACAACCAACTGGTTATTCAACTGAAAAATGAATATCTGGATAAAATGCTCCTCTCCTTTTCAGCAGGGAAAGCCAAGCGTGGAATAGACTGGAGTGTGAAATCCCAGAATTGAAATTTAATAGGGAAAATTCAACTTGTTTGGACAGCCAAAGAGCATTGGAAATTGTGTGTTTACCCACTGTGTAAAAGTTTATTAGCAGGAGTAGATTTGTGCTCGGTAATAAAAGCAGAGATCCGTGGGCCATAACAAAACAAAACTGAGCCAGAAGAGAAGAGAGGGTGAGGGATTAACATGCACACACACATATAGTATGCACACAATTATTTCGTATACCTTTTGTACATGCATGCATGAACAATAACAACAAAGAAATGCATGAATGCATGTACATACATAAAAGACACAGCTTAACGCAAAGAGTAGCAAGATCTGCTTACATGTATGATAAGATTAGAGGTAGAGAGACACAGTGGCAGTAGGGGGACAGACAGGAATGGATTGACTGAGAGGCGTGCTTATCCTGTGAGGTAAAACAGTGCAGGCTTGTCATCCAGAAAATAGAAAGTGAAAGGTGTTTTCGAGAGAGACAGTGGATAAAAGGTGATCCTCCCTCGCTCTCAATCCCCCAGTGGTCACACATGCCCAAATAAAAAGCTGTCTGAGTGCCACGGCAGGAGCGGGGACCGCAGGAATAAAAAAAAAAAAGAAAAAAAGAAAAGGAGGCTCAGGACTTAAGTGTATGCATTGTTGACGTCTACAGTATAGACAAAAAAAAAAAAGAAAGAGTGTGAAGCTTTTCAGCTAATGTGCAATGAAAGTGAAATTACACTTCAGGCCTCGAGCCAACACTTGGCTCACTTTTTGGTTCCATTCATCACACAATTTGTTATTTTTCCATTTCAAGAAAGCATTTTAGCTTTTTTTACAATGATGTGGAAAATGTAATAGATCATTATGAGCCTCCACATTTCTTCGATGATGAATAGACTTTAGATTATTATAAATTATCATATCATATTATTATGTATATTGTTTCCTCTTGATGATGTTGAACAATTTTTCAGTGAAAGTGAATTGCAGTTGACTAGATTCGATCTGAAATTTGCGAGCTAAATTCCAAAGCAAATTTGTATTAATACAAAAAGCTTCACCGAGCCCAGGCCTGTCGCCTCAGACGACCAACAGTTGTCTGACCGTCGTGCTCCTCGTCCTCCATCACATTCTTCCCCACCCTTACAGCAGGTGGTTTGCGTAATAGAAAGAGCCATTTCTCCTCATATAAGACACTTCCGTGTGGGATATGTCGCATATTACCACAAATTTCCATCGAGACTGCACATTTCCATCCACAGCGGCCCAGCACCAGATGTTTGTATATCAAGCCACTCATGCTCATATGCATGTGAAAAAATGACACACGGTGCTGGATGGATAATCATAACAACATCAATTCTGCTCTCCGGCTAACAATTACCTTTCCTATTCATCAGAATCAAAAGCCATTTCTCTTGTTCAGACAGACTCAGCCGGGGGACAGAGAGATTGGACGACAACAATGGTCGGACTGACAAATGGTGTAAGCCGTGGATTATGATTTAAATAATCGTGACCCTTGTGACCTCAGCTGGTGTTTCTCATTGCATAGTCATTGATTTCGATTGCTCAGAAAACAATAAATAAACACCAAAATCTGACTCGCAGGCCAGTTTTCTCTTTCACCCTCCATCTGAAATGCCTCCAACTTATCATGATGCATTCTTCATTATGGCTGCTTCAAAGTAAATCAGCGAAGCAAAGTGACTTTCCAAGCCCCGACCCTCCCAGTGGGGATTCTGTAGAAATTAGATTTTTACACTACCTATAAAGGAATAAAAAGGTTGTCGTTTGTCAACTCTCATGAAGACAGACAGCTTCTGTCTCCTTCTGGCGTGACATACTGTTATGTAAAGCAAAGCTGTAATCGCTGTTGCTGTGTTATACATGTAAATACTGTCACATTGCAGGAGTGGAGAGGATGTTTCTTCAAAGCAGAGCAGCGATGCCTACATCTAATGAATTATTTAGGGGATACGAGGCAAACATGACCGAGTGGCACTCAAATATAGGTACAATGAAAGAGCGCACATACGCTCACACTCAAGGGGAATGTCTTGGAGTGCAACCATTCAAAAATGAGCAGATGTATAACACATGGATGCAAATCTAATTTGTGTAGCAGAACACACGTATATGCACCTATGAACTCCTCCCCCATACACGAGTGCAGCTGTCGATATACAATTCCAGACATGTGCAGGGAGTTTAATTGTCTCTGCAATTGCTCCTTTGACAACATAGTTGTGGTGGTCTTACCACGGAAAGGTAAAGACCGATTTGCTTGCAAAATGGTGGACGGATTTATGATTTTAATGATCTTGGATTTCTAATAACATTTTATTTAATTTTTCAGCCACACATGCAATTTGTCATTAAAAGGTGCTGAACTCGACATTCAGAGCATGTCTATTGCCTCCACACGGTACTGTAACAGTGCCGACAGTTTACCTGACGATGAACCGGAGGGTGGGCGCATCTAGATTGTAGATTTCTTCTGGTCAGCAATAAATTCCCCATCGTATCCATATCCATCTCCAACCGTTCATGCTTGGTACAACAGCAGCTGACTGCTGAACCTGTCTGTTATGAAAGCATTCACATTGAAGTGTTAGAACAAACTATTGACTACAACTACGTGTGTCTGCTTAGTTACTGTGTGCTGCTATAGATGTTATGATAGTTGTCAGCCAATGAGAATGACCGAATGAGGAAGGTATTTTCTATGGTAATATTAGGAAAAAATGAACACACGGTAACATGGGGCATGAAACTGCTACTACACTGGGCCCTATGGGCTTTACATTTGAGGCATGTTGCACCACAAAGCCATTCCAAAGGGATTTTTTTCAATCAGCTGTCAAAGTCAAAACATTCAAAGTCAAAACATGCGCTGACGTCACTGATGGAGACGCCACCACTATTTAGAATAAAGTCCTATTAGGCCAAACCTAATGACCACCACCAAGTACTGATCACTATTGATGCACTGAATAATCAAACAAATTACATCATATCCATTATCTTAGAGACAATCATGACTAGATTCCATTTTTGATTAATGACCAATATTGACCTCATGTATTGATCCAATCCAACCACTATTCATTATTGCAGCACCATTGCATCGCCTGTATTGTCTATAATGTTTCCCCTGATCCTCCTCTCCCTCGTCTCTCCTGAACAGGCTTCCCCCCTCCCCTCCCCGCCTCACGCCTCACAAATGCCCTTTGAGACAGGCGCAGAGATCTTTATTCATTATCATAATCCCCTGGTCATGTCTCCTGAATACATTGCCATTTAAAACCAAGAATGCACGCATCATTATGATAGGCCATAACCTAAAAAACAGAAGTAAACCTACAAAGAGGAACATTCTGAGATGTGGAACATTTTCTTTTTGAAATCCAATCAACAGTTATAGCCGCGTAGGAACCGAATGGTCTGGTTCAGAGAAGCGCTGAAGGCGCTTATTAATCAAAGGTTTTTTTAGTTTGGACGATTCGGGCAGCTCAGTGTTTTTCTCTGAGTTATGAGAGGAGAGGATGAGCAATGACTCTCCATTACTGTGATACTTTGTAATGATCTCAAATGACTAAGGCTAATCTGGCATCACATCCTCACCGCGATCGTGTCATGACGGAGCCAGCTAAATGTTATAAGCAGTCAATTGAACGATCTCACTTGTCATGCAGGTCCTTGAATAAAGAGTATAATGTAGAGAATAAATGTACATATTTGCGCTGAAATATTTTTAGTAATGAGCTTTCATGCAAGTCAAATTAATGAGAAAAATATCACACCGGTACATTTCCCAGGCGAGACATGATTTTAGTGTATCCCTTCATGCGATTTATAGTACACACATTTCTGACAATGCGTAATATGAAAGGGGTTGCCTTCAACGACAACTCCAGAGACGCATATTATTCAACTCTGCATGTCTACTCGGCCTCTTGGCCTCCTTAAGCTTATCTTTTTATTTTTGTTGTACATTTCCTCTGTGGTTGGATTTTAGGCTGCATGAGATTGTTGTGGAGTGGATTTGCTCCACCCGGCATAAAAACATTAATTGTTGCAGCTGTAAGTAGTCTCTTCGGTTTTTGACCTTGTAACTTCTTAGTCTCACAGAACCCTGATGCTGCTGTAACAAATGTGTCTTCAACTAGACTTGCTTGGGCAGCTCATGTTACCTAAACATTAGAAAGTGGGTGAAAACTTTAAGAGGCATTGCAGAATCTTCTTTGGACAAATTGGATTGGTTCTTGCATGGCTGACAAGCTGCACAAATGCAAGCGAAACAATTTCATTTTTCTTTTTTTTTAAACCCACCCCACATGTCATGGGCTTGCTGTGCACCTCAAGCTACCATGTCCCAGCATGCACGGTGAAGCAAGTGCTCACTTCTTCATATGAAAATTAATGGAGATGGAATTGGTCTCTTGCCAGGTCATGATGGTGTGGTTTTCACTTCACAGTAAGTCGCCATTGTAGCAAGTCACCAGTGGCTGTGATTAATTCATTTTGAAGACGCTGTAATTTGTGACACCTCAGCTACAATCTCCAGTGTAGGGACATGTATCATACTTTGAGTACTTTTAATAGCTATGAGAGTGAGGTAATGGCCCGAGGCAGTTCTTCGTGGGCAGAACCATCTATGAATTGCAAGCAGAGCCACAATGACATTCAATGCAATTAAGGCTGAAAAAAGGGGCCTGAATGTGTTAGATTCATCATGTATTCCTCCCCTAACTTAAAAATCATCAGTTACATGGACCTGAAATGAATAAAATTGAGCCTTTTTGATATGCGATAAGCATGGATGTACATTACTGTAAGCATGGCTGCAGAGATGAAGGACTGATGAATAGGAAGGTTGTGAAGGATGCTCAAAATGTGTTTTATTATAGATTTCCCCTCTGTGTCTGTCTCCTGAACATAGTGAGTCATATGTCCTCATAGGTCACTTTCTTTACGTGTGGCTGAGACAATGCTTAGGGCTAATAAGTAAGATGGATGGAAGAAATGGAGAAATGGCTTCAGGTGCTTTGTCTCAAGTGTAACCTCTAGACTACACAAAAGATTTAAAAAGAGATCACCCTATGGATTAGTCATGGCGTGAAAATAATGCAAACATTTTTAACCTGATCACAACACTGAAAGTAATTGGTATTATACCATTGTTAGTTAGAGACCTGAGGTAAATGCAGCTCAAATATTATCTGATACTTAAAAGTAGATTATATCTGAAATCTAAATTATAGTATCTAGTATTATCAGGTCTTTCTTTGGTTGGTTACATCTACCTTTCAAATATTAAAGTTTTTATAATAATTGGGACTGGACCAAACATCAGTATTGATGTAATCTGTTACAGTTTACGCTTATTATGGATGTATTAGTTATATAAAATGTCAGGACAGAAATTTAGTTTGATGTAATTTAGAATCAGTGTCTTATTTGCATAATAAAGTTTATTTATCAACTGCAAAATATATTGCTTATACATTTCATGGTCAAAATCAATGTTTCATGCAAGGTTGTACACGGATGAGCTGCAGACCTGTAATATCAATTCTCTGGCTCCTCACCTCAGTTTGGTCTTTGATTGGTTTGAAATACAGTTAGTATAGCAGTCAGAGTGGCTCAAGCTGCCTCTACTGCCCTCTCTGGCTAAAGTGCCCCTGGACCAAAAAAGTCAAAAACAGATTAATTATGCTATACAGAGGCATGAAAATGACCTATGAACAACCGAGAGGGCAGATAGCAAAGGGGATAAAATTATTTTATTATACAGGTAGAGCATAGCGACATCCGGGAGGTCGTATTGTAACATGATCAGATGGGTTCGTATATTTATAATGCATTGTGATTACCTTAGTGAACACCTTGTGTTTTGCAATGTCAACAAAATATTTCAGTAACTTGATTTCCATATGTAATGTCTCCACCATAATGAAATCACGAAACAAATATGTAAATTGAGCATGAACTATTATTAGATATAGATGATAATTATTGACTTTGATCAACATCAAAAACATATTGTGAAAACATTTTTGGCCGTATCGTCCAGCCATAGCTTAGATCCCTCTGTTAAAAGGCAAAAAAACGTTGAACAAATCTAAAGAGTCTGATTAATGTACAGTTTGTTTGGCTGAATCTATGATTATATGACTGTTTGGTTCATAACTGATTCCCAATAGTCTTTTAATTAGTGCAGAGTGGAGTGCACTGCATGAAGCTGAATTTTATTTGGTTTTGTTATAAATGTGTTGTAACAGTCAGAGTCTTTAATACCTTTATCCTATGAAGTATGCGTGCCCATTGTCAACTTACTTTACTATAGAATTAATCAGTTGCATTTAGTATATTGGAGCTCATCGCTGCTTAGTGCTGAAATAACATGTATTTGTTTGTTTTTGTTGTTGTTGTTTTCTTGATTTGGTCTCGACAGGTCTGGTTTTGCATGATTTGCTTCATCTGGCATGGCTTTGATTGTATTGGGTCCTGTGTAACAGTAAATCAAGTGATTGTTGAGTTGGGATAAGTTGCCTTCTCTGCCAAGCTTCCTTCACACTGAAAAGACTGCCAGCACTCTGCAATCTATCAAAGTGTATGAGGCGAACCTCGCTCACACACACACACACACACACACACACACAGTAATGTCACATACACTTTAAATGCTGCACATGCACACACAAATCTGGGGCTTGGCCTGTCGCCAAGTTGCAACTCTTGTGACTGTGTTTGTGTGTGTGTGTGTGTGTGTGTGTGTGTGTGTGTGTGTGTGTGTGTGTGTGTGTGTGTGTAGAGGTTAAAATATCTGGAAAGGGAGGGGGCCATCTATAAGGGAACTCCTAATGGCCAACACAAAACAGCTCTCTCGCTCTTTTGGTCTGCTGCCATCACATTTCACTTTGTGTATAATGTAATCTGTTTAATATCCCGGTCAGTCCTTTCAACCCCAGGAATGCTTAGACAGACGTTTTTACCATAATTGCCTCATAGATCAGGTTGGCTGCGTGGGGCCACAGTATCCAGGTGCTGTACATCAGCTGATCACAGCTTCGGATAAGAGCCAACACTGCCTCTCAAGGTGAGTGTGTGTGTGTGTGTGTGTGTGTGTGTGTGTGTGTGTGTGTGTGTGTGTGTGTGTGTGTGTGCGCGTGTGCGTGTGTGTGGGTGTGTGTGTGTGGGTGTGTGGGTGTAAAACTGAACTCCTTAGTTGTGTGTCTCTCATATAATATGCCAAGTCTATGTCAAGTTCAGCCTCTTCATGCCCCTCAGGACCTATGAGGTCTCGACAATTTGACCTTTCAACACCTCGTGTCTAGGTCTGGGACAAAATATCAATATGGAAATCTATTGTATATGCCTTGTGATAAGTCATCGATACACTTGCACAAAACATCTATATTTTTAATAAAACATGCAGGCTGCTAGTTAGCCATGCTAGCAACTTTTAGCACGATGATCAAGTGGGTGCTCCGAGACCAGAACATTGTTGGTCAAGGAGAGTCCGCCTTGGTCCCATAAACAACACATTACTACCTTTTGCATTATTTCACAGTGACGATCCTACGGCTTTCAACCGGCCAGACGTCAGGCGTGTAGTAAGCTGTTAGCAGCCAGTTGGCAGCACAGTCCACAATGTAGTGAATAATTACATAATTCCTGCTTTTTTACTTTTAAGGGTTATTTTTACTTCTTCCGTTAAAGATATCATGATGTATTGTAGATGATTGTCTTGCAATATATCAAGTATTACAGAAACACTATATCGTAATAGCATTGTTATAGTGGGCAACATATCGTGGTAATAATGGATGTTACTCCATGATGCCCACCCTCTTCTCCCATCCATACGTAAAAGTCACTTTCACACAAGATACCAAGTTTACTCTTTCGCTGCAATTTTGTCATCAACTTTGTCAAGACATTGTCAGAAAATACAAAAAAAAAACAAGACGATTACAATTTCGCAGAGCCCAAGGTGATATTTATATATTGCTCATTTTGCCAAAATAAGAGCCCAAAAACTCTAAATATTTGATTCAGCATAAAAAACACAAAAGAAAACATTTGAATATGTATATTAATTAAGTAGAAAAAATACAACTCAATATAGCATTGAGTATAGCACAATATAAGTCAACTACACCACAAATTACAGTCTCCTTAATTGCCATAAAGTTGAATCCTCTTTCGAAAACAAAAACAACAATAACTGATATTTATAATTTTGGTGAAGGCAGGTTATAGTTTTAAGTGTAGTTATATGCAATAAAGAGTTATAACCAACATTTTAGTTGAGGTGATTACAGGATTCAGCTCAAAATAAAAGAAAAAATTAACTGGGTTTATAGTTTACAGTCTTTGTTTACTAAGGGCCTGTTTTTTGTACAAATTAAAAATGAATAATACTACAATCTAATTAATAATACACAATCCTGGATCCGTGATGTGGATGCCCCCTTAGATCTCAGCAATTTATTTCTGGAGTAAGGTTTTCACCAAAACAATTAAACTGTGAACACCCTGGTTGTAAAAAAACAAAACGATTTGGCTTCAACACTGAATGGTTACAACTTGTAAATTGCTTATAGCCAAGAGACCATCGTGGGGAAAAACACATAACACTTCAGCTACAATGAGAGCTGACTGGGCATTTACGGTCCTTTTTTACATTTTAAAAACCCCAGGACAGTCACTATCCAGACTGAGCCAAAAATTAGATTTAGAAGCAGGTGGGCTATTACACTTGAAAACCAATTAATTAAGGTGGTAATCCAGGAGATCTGCATTTTCACTTGTTTAAGCCTAAGAGACCCATTTTTGTCTTTGGTCGGGTGGGGCAGTGGATCTTTAAGGGGAGTTTAAGGAAATTATAAAACTGCTCAGAAACCTCCATATTGCCAATATACCTAAAGAAGCCATACATCCTCTGAATGCCCCAGGTTTCTAATTTATGATACTGAAGTTTTATGAGACTATGATTATCCTCGAGGTCAGAACAGGTAATTACCTTGACGTCAAGTTTTTTTTTTTTAAATGGTCTCGCTGTAATGAAATGGCTACTATAGGGACATCATCACACTTTGAAAATGACCATGCCAGTTTTTTCCTTGCCAAAATGTTGCCTAACTTTTGAGTGTTATGTAGGCCCCCTAGCATTACATAGTTGATAGAAATAGGTGCCTTTAGTCATCTAGTTTCATATCATACTTCGTTTAAAACCGAACCCGCTACAGCCTCTTAAAGACAGTAATGTCGACCGTTTCGCACGAACCTCTCATTGTGGTGTTTTAGCACTACAAAATCCTCGATAGGGGAGCACTCATTTGTTTGTTCAGTACAACAACAAATTTAGCCAGCTGCTGTGTCCAGTGACATTGAAAGTATTGTGATCCTAAATGACTTGTGTGATGGAAATCATTAATTTAATTTTGTTTGTACAGAATGTTTATTTTTTTATTATTTATTTAACCATTTTCTTCCAGGATATTCCCATTGAAATTTAAAATCTCTTTTACAAGCCTGGCCAAGAATATGAATGAATAATGTTATTCCCACAGGCATTTCATTGTGCGGTCAGAAATCAGCACGTCAAAGAAATTGGGGTTGATTGGTATTTGCCATCTGAAAGGTGAGGTGAGCTCTATTTTGTAAAAGTATTTACTCCATGAAAAAACATGAACGGTGTAATAATCTAGGCATCATTACTCAGTCTTTGGTCTCTCCCACCGGTCCAGATCACTGTGACATACAGTAACTGCTTTCTCCAAGCTTTTTAAACCTCAGCATTTCATTCTGCTCACTGACAGTCTAAAATTTAATTATTTTAGTCCAGAGAGACATAACCCTGCTGGGACAGGGTTAACTTGGGATTTTAACGGTTTGAAAACTGTATAAATCAGGTCTCAGCTGTCTCTCTGCCAAGTTTTAAGAACGACCTTGGGCTTAGCATACTGGATAAAAAGGCATTTAGCTGAATATTTGCAGCAGCCACAAATATAAAGCTAAGATAAAGGGTGAGGTAAGGATAATTAAACAGGGAAAATAAAAAGCCTTTAAGCAAATAGTGGAACATTTGTAGCCCATACAATATACTGTATGTGATTTCACCGCATTAAAAGTAATTTCACATTAAGTGAAAATATGAATGAGCGGAGCAGCAGCAAGGCAAAATTAATAATGTGGGCATCCATGATAGATAGAACCATTTAAAAAAAGTATGGCCCAAAGAAGAAATAATGAATGAAAAGTAAAAATGTTGGTCCTCATTTATTGATTAAGTATACACTAACGCTTGAGCAAAGCACTGATGAACCACTGAATTCCTTCAGGGAGACTCAGATATAAACGTTTTCTCATTTCTACATTTTCTCTCTCCATCTCTATTTTCCCCACTTTCCTCCAACTCTATTCCCATCTACCTGCCTCAGTTCGCATCTCTTACTTCTTTCTTTTGCCGTGTTGGCCTTCTTCATGCTTTTTTAAATGTCTGTCTTCCTCTTTCTTGTTTTTATGTTCCCTTTGCCTTCTTGTCTTAATCAAATATTGAGTTTTCAAAATGTCTTGCGCTAATACCCCAACTCTCCCATACATACATATATACAATGTAAATTGTAATAGCTGTCCAGACTTACATAAATTAGGTAACTTTACTCGGTTATCAAAAATATGACTTCTTACTAGTTTTTACTAAGTCACAGTAAATTGCAGGGTGAAGCAAACAACTCACTTATTGTTTTTGAGTGAAGCTAATTTAAAACCAATCAAGTAGCAAAGAAGGCACAGGTCTGAGCATGCACAGTAGTGTTTCTGACTGCTGCCAATGTTAGCTAGTGTGAGCTAACGTTTGCTAATTGTTAACTAGCCAAGGCTAGCTGACTTAGCTTACACCCACTGCACATTAGTCCACAGGCGTGTTTTGGCAGTATCCTAAAGACTAGCTTTTCCCACCGCAGCTACGGGGTCGCCTGGAACCTATTTTAATTGTCCCATAATGAATGTGGAAAGTCACAGAATTGAAATGTTCAGGTTTCCTGGAGTTGACACAGCGAACGCATTTTGGTCGCAGGTTGGATATTTACAACACAAGATTCCAAGTGACAAGTAAATGCAGCATGAACCATACAGAGGCAACGTTAATCAAGGTGTTGTATAAACATACGGTTTGCAGCCACGTTGGGTAGACAATTAAGAGTCATATTTTACCGTACTGTTTGTTTTCGGTTTCAAACATCGTTTGTAAACCCAGAAACTGTTCCCCGGAGAACTGCGTTGAAGGTTTGTAAGAAGCTGCAGCCACAGGAGGTTAACTTGTCACTAAAGCCAACGTTAATGTTGGTGGTGAAGTTGTATTATAGACGTTACCTTTGCCAATATAGTTTTATATTGCATGCAATTGTATGTTAATTATCCACTTCTAGAAATCAGATGTGACAGTAATCAGCACCCTCGTACTTCGAGGCCTCCCTGTTCGACTTGGTGATGACCCCAGTAACTTCGACCACACCTGCTTTGTAAGTTGTCATAATTACATCTTCAAGGAGAAAATTTGCTTTGTATATGCTGGTATCTTACTGAGTGTTAAATAAAAAGATGAATGCTGATTATATCCCTGTGATTTCAGTCCAAGGCATAGGCTGCATGCTAACTGACAGTTCAGTGTATGCCAGCAGAGTGAAGCTCCGAAAAGCCTGGCTTCTTTGAAGTGAGAGAAATATAACTTTTATCTCCAAAACTGTTATTTAAGTACTAAACTTTGCATATTTATGATGACACAGTGTAAACTTGAATTATCGCCTCGCAGTTGTATTCCTCCACCATCCAGTCAAGTTGTAGTTCACATCCAGGTCTGTCCAAAATGTCATCATTTCATCCTATTAGACATTTGTGAGAAATTGTCATAATTAGCATTTGAATTCTTGAGTTATGGCCAGTAACGTGTTTTATGAGGTCACGATGACCTTTGATCTTCCAAGGCTGATGCCAGCGTGGATGCATTAAAACATAAAGAAGGTCTGAGTTTTAAATGTAGAGGCGTATCCCAGCAAGGCTGAGTCCCGACCACAGCAGCCATGGGTTGATTTGGAGGGAGCCCTTTGCTGCATGTCATCGCCTCTCTCTCCCCGGGTTTTTTCTGTCTCTCTACTGTCACTATCAAATAAAGCAGAAATGCCCCCAATTTTTTTTTACAATTTGGAGATACATATAAAATGGTTAAAGGTGTATTTTCCTGGCTTCACATGAGCTAGGCTAAGAAGACATACTTATTGTATTATCATTATCATTAATTAAATGAAGGAACTCCTTTCTAATTGTTAGCCCATGGGTTCATCAGCAAGTTACATCTAGAGGCTGCCGGTTTATGTTCAAAATACGTGTGAGATCCATTGCCAGAGTCAATTCTCTTTCATATTGTTATGCTAACTGAGTGAACTTTGCACTCGTCAGCCCCTTGGTTTGGTCTATAAATTGTGTGTCATTGTTATTGCAGAATTAGCGCCGTTGTTTCAGGATGTTCGGTTGAAGATCAGGGTTGGATTCTTTTTTCAAGAATTAGAATTAGATTTTTTTTTTTAAAGCCCAACTGATACACCAGCTGGCAAGAATGAATTGGCAGATTATTGTACCATCACTGATTTTGGTACTGGCATATATGTAGCCAGATAGGCAAAAAAACAGCCCAGCAGACTCCATTGTTCACAATACTCCTATAGCAGTAAGTTGGCAAAGCAGTGTAGCATAGCTGAGCATTTTAGTGTTTTAAATTGTTATTGTGAAGAAGTTGTTCCTCTGTGAAACATAAAATGTCCACTACATATATATTTGATGACCAAATTGTACATTTGACTAAATGTTTTTATTTGAACAAAAATCATATCAGGTAGTATGTTGTCATTGGATATTTTTTAGTTCTACATGTTGGTATGGGCCGAAGAATAAAGTAATGATTGAGCTTATTTTGTCATTTGAATGGTGAATAGATGCCAATATTTGCCATGATAACAGCTGCACACGGCCTCCTAAAATAGTTTTAAACCAGCACAATATAATTAATTTTTTTTAATAGACCTGAAACTAAAGTGTGCTTTGTGACTTTTTGAGATGTAATGATATAACCCAATGCCAACTTGTGCAGATCAACCCTATTTTTAGCCATTTGTGTCTTTTCTCCAAAATATCTACTACACTAGAAAGCATTTGTTAGTACAACATACAATACCTATTCAAGATTACTTGCATAAAAGAAGTACCTTGAATGTTCTTTAGGGCAATCGGTTTGCATGCTTTTTTTAAGTAAGGTTAACTAATTAGAATTTACAGTGTAGAAAGGCATGAACACTATCATACACCAGCAAGAACTAATTCCCCCAAACCCACTAAGATTTCCCTTTAAAAGTCTTCATCTACAAAGAGCTCAAACTGGGAAGGTTTCTCCATCTCAAGCACAGCCTGATTGGATCGCCCTCGAGGCAACCTTGAGAAAACTACTTGTTGAAACATCAAGGTGATGGAAGCAGTTGCTGCATTTTCAATGAAGCCAAATCCAACTCCCTGGACACGAGAGTTGATCTAAAAGGATTCGGGTGGATATTAGCAAGAAGGAGTGGAACAAGATCGAGGAGCTCAATAGGTCAATCAAAGAATGACGTGGAATTAAGGATCGGCATTGTCAAGGACTTCCAATTGTTGAATTAAATCAATTTCTGTGGGTCCAGGCATGTCAGGTCAAAGGAAATATCAAATCAACAGCTCCACTGTGGTAGGAGTCAGCAGAAACGTGCAGAACTGCTGTTTTTTTGTTTTTTTTGCTGGGAGAGCTGTGAAGCAACCAGATGGGAGTAAATTCAATACCTGCAACTGCATAGCTGACTCACAGCCCACACTTTGTTTTATACAAAAGACTTTCTGGCATGACTGGGTCTTAAAGGAGGTATTTTTATTTAGCAGGCAACAAATAAATACATTTTAATATTCACTATGTTGCCATGCACAAATGGAATGTTGACTGTTAACTTCAAGAGGGTCTAAGTGTGGATCTAACATCTGGGCCTCAAGCCCTTAGAAAAAGGAGAATGAGAGCAAAAAGGCTACTACTTTTATTTTTACCAGTTCACCAGTATCTTAAAAGAAAAACTGATACAAGTTGTAAAAGTTCAAGTTCTTTTAGATTCAAGTGCCACCAGAACTAGGGAGGCACCTAGGGAGGTACCAAGGGCTCGCCACGTAGCTAATTACGCTCCTACCTCTCCGTCAGAACCTGTTCTGTTACTCTGTGTTACTCTCTTCCTCAATGGCTCAGTTGAGTTAGATAGATAGATACTTTATTAAACCCGCAAGGAGAAATTTGTTCGCTACAGCAGCATTTGTACATACAGGTTACGCAATAAAATATATACAACAAATAGAATAGAATAATTAAATTAAATTAAATTAACTAACAAAATGAAACAGTAGTGCAAAGATGTAGCCAACAAACAAACAACGGTGTTATAGTTGAGCGGTTGATTTGGCCAGAGGTGATTTATTGTTAAGTGTTATTGCAGTGGGCAGGAATGATCCCCTGTATCTGTCCTTGTGACAGCGGAGCTGGAGGAGTCTGTTGGAAAAAGTGCTCCGCTGTCCCTGCAGTAGGTGGTGGAGAGAGTGGTCCGGGTTATCCAGTATGGATAATCATTCCTTCAGTGACCTCTCCACCACATTCTCCAGACTGTTGTGTTGTCCCTCAAGCCTCCATTCTTAGAATTAGTTATTCTGTTTTCTACATGCTGTCTCTTGGCCAGGTATCCAAAAGTATGATGCGTTCTACCATTTCTACACAGACAACACGTTATATATGTATGCTGTTAAAACCCTCAGATTCTACAGGCCTACAAAATCAAAAAAATTGGCTCTCCTATATTTAATTCTTGATGTCCCAAAAAAAATAATATTAAGTAGAGTGTTGGGTATCTTGGGTAGTCTAATATTTAATGCAAACCCGTCTTATGATCAAATCAAATAGAGTATGAAGTCATGTTTCTTCCAGCTTTTTTTTATCAATTGCTGATTTATAAAAATGTGCGCATGCTTTATCTATTCTCGGGTCGATTATTGTATTGCATTGTACGAGGGCATCAGCCAGAGCTCCCTCTACCATCTCCAATTGGTACAAAACGCCGCTGCTTTACTTATTGCTGGGACCAAGAGGCATGAACCCATCACCCTGTGCTTGCCTCCATACACTGATTCCCTCCCTTAGTTTTTGAATTGATTTTAAAATTCTATTGCTCACTTTTAAGGCCTTAAACGACCTTCCTCCTAAATACATTTCTGATTTATTGAGCTGGTATGTGCCCTCTAGACCATTAAGATCTGTGGCTGGAGCCCTGCTGGTTACTCCTACATCACGGTTTGTGACTAAGGGTAATCGGGTCTTTTGCTATTTGAGCTCAACACAATGGAACTCTCTGAGACTCTGTTTCTGAGTTCTGTAGGCAAACTCTTTCAAAATCTCATCTTAAAACTTTTTTCATGCTTTTGAAAATGTTTGATAAAAGGCTTTATTTATATATATATATATATATACGACAATACGACTGTTTGTTGTTAGTTCTAGTTATCTGATCTTATTCTCATTTTATTGTTTCACTTCCTCTATGTTCATGTCCTTTGGCCTTATTCTCATTTTATAGTTTGGTTTTATTTTGTTTTGTAAATTACTTTGTAAAATTGTTAACAAAAGTGAAATATAAATAGAGTGTATTATATAATCAGAAATACACAGAAGGACCACCCGGGTTCAGGGATTGAACCCGGACCCCTCTTGCTGAGAGTGACAGTGCTAGCCACTACACCACCGTGCAGCCATGTAATAGCATTAACATTTTAAAATTAGAAAGGCAAGGTAAGAGACCCCGGGGAAGACCTAGAACACACTGGAGGGATTATATCTCCCAGCTGGCCTGGGAACGCTTCGGGATCCTCCAGAATGAGCTGGAAAATGTTGCAGGTGAGAGGCTGGGCCCGCTGCCGCCACGACCCTACCCCGGATAAGCGGCTGGATGGAGACAGACATTCATACAAACAGGCAATGTAGAGTCTCCAATTAACCTGAGCTGCATGTCTCTGGATTGTGGGAGGAAGACAGAGAACCAGAAGGGAACCCACGCTGCCACATGGAGAACGTGCAAACTCCACACAGAAGGATTGCCCAGATTTGGGAATTGAACCCAGGCCCCTCTTGCTGAAAGTGACAGTGCTATCCACTACACCTGTAATAGCATTAACATTTAAAAATTAGAAAGGTAAAGGAAAAAATCGTTTTAGGATTTTAGGCACACATAATCCACGAAACTCTGTATACTAATGGAGTTTATGTTTGAGTTTCAGTTCAACATTGTTGGTCAAAGTATGATCTTAAGTGGACATGATGTCTATAGCTTATTTAGATTCACAGAACAACCCCAGGACCCACTTCCTGACTCTCAACTACCTGCACAATACTTGGCCAGGATTGTTTCTTTGACTTTGGCTAATACAATTCCAATATCTGAGGGCACTTAAAACATGATTGTGCTGGTCTGGCTTTCCACAACACAGCCTGACAGTCTGATACTAAGTATATTAAGTGATTTGCTCCTGAATTAATATAGTAGTTGAATAATCTAATTGGAAAGTGGTTACAATGACTGTCAGACTTTGTTAGACTTTCCTTCCTCTGCTCCGAGAGGAAATGAGGTTATAAGCACCCATAAGGCAAAGAGGGAGAATCAGGGGTATTAATCAAACGCACAGCTGCATTTCATCGGCCCATTGTTCTTAGTTTTAAGCATGCACGTATATCTAAAAGCCCTACCACTAACCACTTATTGTTACAGTGAAGCTCAGAGGGTTTAAATAACCAACCACTTCTATAAATCACTACGCTATTAAAGTAAAGGAGTACATCTTTCATTGTTGTTATTATGTGGCTAAATTGAAAACATGAAGGACTGTTTCTTGCGCTACTCTTGACGTATTAATTAAATATATTGCAATTTGAACCAGGTACCAATTTAGCAAAGTTTATTGCTTCAAGCCAAACTTATCTGCTTACTTGCCTTTTTCAAAAAAGGAATATATATATTTTTAATCTTATTAAAAAATAAATAGCTGAGTATTCCGCCTAATCTTAACTAAGTTTTTAATGGCCATAATGTTGGGGGTTTAAATCTTCTCGCTTTGCTTTTCACCGGCACATAGATCTGTGAGGCGTCAGAGGTGAAAAGGATTTTTTTCGATCGTTCAGTCAACTAAAGAGACTTTCTAGAGAAAAAAAACAATGAGTTTATTCTCCTCACAGACTGGGGAAACTTTTGCCTTTACTTCTTAAACACATGCAAGGACACCCCTCAAGGTGAGGGACTGTCCGCGAGAGGAATTCATTAAACCAAAAAAGCAATTACTATGTGAGTGTAGCTAGCATCATGTTTTCACCCCCTGCTACCGAGGTCAGACATCAACATTATGACCTGTCCTATTCATTAGCGTCCATCAGGTAAGTTTGTATAGCATCACATGCAACTTTTTCTGTTGTTTAAAATGCATGGATAAAAAGTGAGATGGAGTAATTGGTAGATAGTGGGTTGGACATGTGACGAATTGTGTTGTAAGAATTTTTAAGTAAACCACAGAGGTATTGAGGCTCGTTCACATTAATTCAGTATTGCAGCGTGGTTCACATGCAAATACAAAAGCTGCTGCATAAAATACATTTATTTGTCTGAAACCAGTTATATATCATGTTGTTGTTGTTGGCTAGAAATCTAAAATACGTCTTGTGTTTTAATTTCAAATGAATATGATAAAAACATCTTGTTAATCAAAATGATTAACTATGTGAGTTGTTGTAAGAACAAAAATTATATACTCTTTTCAGACTCGAAAAGAGCCAAATAATTTTTTTCCAGATGACCCTTAAACACAACCTGAATGTTATTGTCTTACTTTGCACTCATCAGCTGGTTGCTGAAGCCAAAGTTCATTGTTGCCCAATATTACAAAGCATGCCCAAGAAAGCTGTTCATATAATGAAACAATAAAAACAGTGGCAGCATTTGCAAAACCAAAATTTAGTATTTCAGGACAGACTAAGTGAGGTTGAAGGCCGATTCGAAAAGATGTGTTTTGAGTTTACTGAGAGGTAGCTTCTCAAACTTGGGTAGGAAGATGATTCCAAAAGGGGACTTGGTAAGGGAAGTTGCACAGGCAGTCAGAAAAACTAGCTCAGCACACAGTGTTTGGACATGGAAAATATCAATATACTGCAATAGCCGCAGAGACCCATGTCCTGTCTCTTTTAGACAAGTTGATGCAGTAAGATTCATTGAGCAATTTATGGCTGCAACTGTAGGCAGCACACAACAAGGCAATCCAATACCAGTCTGTTGTTATTGCCTATACGGCTGGGTGATTGTATATTTAGCAGACGTGGCCACAAGCTCGTACAGTAGTACAGATAGCTTGTACAAATTCACAAACACACACTCAAACACACTATAGAGATGCTGGAAACAGTTGCATTGATTTGTTCAGGCAAACTGTAGCAGCAAAAATAAAAAAATAATGATATTTTTTGGAAACTACCGTTTGTGGCAGAGGATTTTCTGCACTGCTTTGACCTTTCTGGTGGTCTAAATCTCAACCCTCAAGGTCACCATCACCCTCACATATCATTTGTGACAACTGTGATGAAAGAGATATTACACGCCCAGCTAAAATACCACTGATCTCTGGAAGGCTGCCTTTTAGGCTTGACTATAACACAAAAAGACGGTTCTTTTTTTCTTCTTCACTATGTGAGTTTGCCAGTAGCTGTTTTGAACTAGACCATCACACTGCTGAAAAGTCTTTGATGGAAGGACGCGTGAGACGAGCTGCTGGCTCTGTATATTCAGCCTCGGTTTGAGCCTAAACCTAAAAAGCAAGTTCAAATGCAAACCACTGGAGGTAGGAAAATGTTCCTACTTTTGGGTGTGAGTCCAACTGTCTTATGTGAAAGAAAAAACCTTCACTTAACCCAGAGAGTCCAGCAGCTCTCAGCACTTCCAACGTCATCAGTCTCAAGAGAGAAAAATGCCTTTTTTATTTAGTGGTGTTCAATCCTGTGCCATGAAAAATGACTGCAGGTTGTTATTCCAACTAAACACTTCACACTAGGTGATTTCACTGATTTTATTTCATCTCCACTTCAAGGTACTTATGTGAAAAAAGAGTTTCTACTGCTCGATTATAGAATTCCCCACATCACCGCAAAGACCTTTGAATTACTGCAAAATATGTAAGCACTGCAAAGAAAACTGCAAGTCGGTGATGGTTTTTGGGACATGGTGTGCCTTTGCCACCATAATGGGGGTTAAGTGGGAGCATAGGTTAGGTTTCAGGAGTGGAAAAAGACTCTTGAATCCATTTGCTGTGTTTATTATCAATCTAGGAAATAATGCTGAAATGTGTCATTGGGTTTTTCCATAATAATGGTAGCATGTGAGGGACAAAAATTATAATTTAATTAAATTATAATATAACTATATTTGTCAATGAAATTTACACCCTTGAAAATAGCTACTGTATGTTTACATATGGTTGCCAAATGCCTCTAAAGTAATATGCAAATGTCGGTCCAGTAGCGTGTAATGTTTATTCTTTGTAATGAGGTCTGACTAAAGGAAAAGCTGGCAGTGCACACTGTATTTGTTGGTTCGTTAAATGCAAAAAGCTGGAAAATGACTGCGATCATGAGCATTATTTCTCCTGCTATTGCTACTTTGAGAATAAAACCTCTTTGATAGTTGATCATAATTAATTTGTTGGTGGAGAGAACCTGACCAGCATTGTTCCACGGAATCTCAGAACTAATTATTTCCATTGGTTGTTAACTCCATGGCATTTTCCCAAGGATCTGTTTCATCACGGTGAGTCTAGCCTCAGGCATTTCCTTTCTCCAGTCAAGTGTACTCGGAGCAAGCGTTTTGTACTGTGGAATTTTAGAGGTGGAGAGAGAGGCTTTTTACAGTCAGCACATAAGGCCTCGATACCTCCCACCCAATACAATTCAGTGCCACTCATCCCTCTTTGGCAGAGCTGAGAGCAGAAATTAAATAAATCATGATATTTATGAGTATATTGCAGTATGTTTGTCACTCAGACAGTAGGAAAAAGACGCAGCAATGCCAAGGCGAGTAGGTCTTCTGCCAGTAGCAAAATAATCACATTAGTCTCTTTTCATCTCTCCTCCCACCACGTCCATCTCTATCTTATTCACCACAGACATTACGTCTCAATGAGCTCCTCACGATCCAATTTTTCCCCTCTCTCGCCCTCCCTGCCAAAGTGCCTCTCTCCCTGCAACAGTAATTCTCATTAATTATCTCTGCAGGTTGCGGTGTCAGAGAGCCCCGGGTGGCAAGACTCGGTCAAACCTCCCCGTTCCTGTAGGGGAGAGTTGGGCTTCGCTGGAACAGGCGGGAGGTCAGAGATCTTTAACACCCATGAGCACAGCTGAGCATCTGCGGGATGGAGGCACATAAATGACATGGATCCATTAATTGTGGAGATTACGTGTGATTTTGAAGGACAAAGTTGGTTATATTTGGATTTAAGATACCAAAAATATTCAGTGTTTCCTCCATCAGTATATTCTTGTCAGGGTAAAAAAAATCCAATGTAGCAAATTTTAGATAACTCTTTATTGAAAGTAAAAATTAATATAATTAATTTTAAAAAAAGTAAAGAAATCCCGATTTTAAATGTCATGCATGTGAATTTCCTAAATTGATGTTGATGTCAACACTGGCAGGTATCAATCAATCACCAATTCATGTCAAATGTCTAATTTCATTATTAATCTCTTTCATCACTGAAAAAAGTGTATTGTTTTAAATTGCCTACTTACAACAACCAACGTTATAATTTTTTAAATATATTTTTCGTCCATGATCATGATCACCTGGTAACTTCTGTAAATCTGTAGACAATAATCTGTGTTTAGCTCCATCAAAGTTTTTGTTAAGCTTAATCCTTCCATTTTATTGCCCATGACTTGATAAACCGTGTTATGTTATGGTCCATAGAATATACCTTATTTATAATTCTTATTGCTCTTTTCTGTAGTGTATATCGTCAAAACATAATAAAATACATGAATACAGCAAGAGATAACAGGAAACCTTGAGTATGTCGTCGCTAAAACCATCATCATCCGCCCTCAGTAGTTAAATGGAAAACTAATCATCAGTTGGGTCATCGTGAGTATTTAAAAGTTTGGTGGCTAGTCGACTATGGTGCTTGATAATCCAACATAATTTGCTTTGTTCCGAACTGCAAAGCTTTTTTAAAAACTGTATACTAGTGCAGTGCCCGTTCAGAAGACTGCTTGGCCTCTGGGACTGCTGCTCGCAGCGTTCTTGAAGGACACTTATCGCTCGTTGACTCCAGGAGTGTTGAACCGGTAGTGTACCTCTCAATTCATGCAGCACCGCATTATCAAATAAATTATTCAATAATAGATGTGTGTTCAAACACGTGTGCTGGTACATACTCCCAGACAAACCCACTTTAACATAAAATGTAGGTTTCCCCGTGGACTAGAACAGAGTCTCTCTCAAGGCCAAATGGTGTCACAGCAGATACGAGTGGGATTACACAAACTACAAGGATCAGACAATCGCTCCCTCTAGACACAATGGTAGATAACAGGGAAAAACAGCCTTGGAGGATAAGAAAAGTGTTCGCTGGATAATAGAGGAATCCAATCTGCATCGGCACAGCTTCATAATCCGTCACCTTTTTGGCCCCTGTCCCACCATTCGGGGATGTTTTCCTCATCGCTATGACAACAGTACATCTCCTAAATACAAGTCGTGCCTGAGAGGCCATAGTGTCTCATTAAGAGATAATGAAAAATCTGGTAAAGGGCATGGAGTTGTAGTTCACATTTTTGCAACACATCTTTATGCCTACTGTACATCTATGACACTTTTTCCAGGAAGGATGGTTCGGTTGTACCACTAGTCATTTCCGTCAGCCAACGTCTCCCCATAACCTCATTAAATACAGAGCCCCATGCCAGCTATGCTGTATGATCTACTCTGATAGAGCTCAGCAAGAGTGTGTCCATTCGACACTAAACCACCTCCAGCCACCGAAAAGAATGTACCATCCAGCGAAATGACATTTTAATCTAAACCCAGCAGTCCACCTGATATGCAACATCAGATAATAATTCAGTTAATCATATTAAAAAAAAAAATCACAAAAAAAATTATGGCTCGGAGCAGACAATCTCATCTTGTGAAACTATGTAACATTGATAAGCAACAGAGGACCATCGGTACATGGATATGAGTTTACCGTGGCAACGCATGCAGCTGTATGGACAGTAGAACAGCAGCTCAGCACTTAGACGTAATTATGAAGAATATAGCAGACACTCTCACATAACCACATAAATCTGACATTTTTTTTTATGATTAGAATGAATTGAAGTGTGGGGAGAGAATGATAATCTATCCTATATGAGACTATAGTCATATTGAGTTTTCTAATGAAACCAACTTGAAATGAGAAATCTTTTTTTGATGAGGCGACTACATCCTCACAACCACCATACGTTATCACCTTCCAACTGCGACCTGGTTTACAGAGGGCCAACAGGAAACCCTTCGAAACGAAGACAACAACACAAGTGGGAGATCTTC
This sequence comes from Ophiodon elongatus, assembly GCA_016806645.1. Classification (NCBI taxonomy): domain Eukaryota; kingdom Metazoa; phylum Chordata; class Actinopteri; order Perciformes; family Hexagrammidae; genus Ophiodon; species Ophiodon elongatus. Next base: position 2,611,291 of record JACSYO010001682.1, on the reverse strand, counting down.
CACACTATCAGTTCGGTCCATAACACTCATTATACTCAAACACGGGATACAACAGCATGAAAGCACCATATGTCACAAGCCAAACAACCAGCAAGACGGAAGGACGGCAGCATCATTTAGCAGATTATCAGACAGCAGATGCCAAGACATACACCATAAAACAAATCCGAGAGAGCAAAACAACAACCGGCCTTATCGCGTTACACAAAAATGATGATCAGAGCCAAAACATCCACTCTTAATGTGCACGTTGGTGAAAAGCAGAAAACACATACCTTGGTGAAAGTGCTAATCCTCTGTATCCCAGTGGGGAATACATGCAGTGATAGACTGGGATTAATATTTGGGGGAACGCTTCCCTGTTCAATCCATAATTACTTACTTAAAAGTGACTGCAAAATCAACAGCATGAAAGCACCATGTCTCAAGCCAAACAACCAGCAAAAGAAAAATGATCTCATAAATTGACATAAATTCCCCATCAATGAAAAACAATGCACGTGATGTGAAGGTCAGCAGCATCATTTAGCAGATTATCAGACAGCAGATGCCGAGGCATAAACCCCGAAAACATAGATCTGAGAGAGCAGAGCGATGAACAGCCGTATCACACAGCACAAAAGATCAAAACATCCACTCTTCATGTGCGTGTCAGTGAAAGCTGCAGCATCACAGGCAGTTATGAATTGGGATTTGAAATAAAACACTCACCAGCCCAGCAGGCCAATTTCAAATCCAGCAACCACCTTAATTGTACATTATTAAGACCATTTAGACTTACTAAGGCACACATTCATCACACCTTATATTTCTTTTGTTTATGTCGACAACAACAAGCAAATTGAGACACAACCCACAACAATGACAAAATGACTACCCAACATGTAAACTCAAACAAAAACACAGGTAAATGGACCTGTACTTGTACAGCGCTTTTCTAGTCTTCCGACCACTCAAAGCACTTTAAAACAACATGACATCATTCACACACTGATGGGAGGGGCTAAGGTGCCACCTGCCCATCAGGAGTAACTAACACACCGTGGGTACAGGCTACAGGAGCAATTTGGGGTTAAGTGTCTTGCCCAAGGACACATCGACGTGGGCTATCGGAGACGGGGATCAAACCTCTGATCCCTCTGATTGAAGGACGACCCTGCTCACCACTGAGACACAGTCGCCCAATGCATCACATGAAGCTATGTGTGGGAAAAAAAGCGTAGAAAGGTTTCTCTTCACATCCCGCTCGTGTTGGACATTTGCTAGTTGCACCATTAGCGTTGTCACTTGTTTTGCAGCTACATCTGTCAACTTCGCATATTTTGTCCCCGTCAGCCAGCTCTGTTTTCCTTGTCTTCTTTCTCGGTTCTCACTTTCGGTCGCTTCGGTTAAAGTTCCCCCGGTGCACCTTGTCTTTAGCACCAGTTTGCTCGACCGTAAATATTCCCAAACTTTTCACATTTCCATCAGCTAGGTAGGTTGTTACGTCGTGTTGCGAAGCAACAGGTGGATTAAATTGCCCGAGCACTCTTCACTAATGTCCTGCCAGATCCTCACAGGTGCAGTAACAAGTTGTAGACAGAAGTACAGGCTGACAACATAGGAGGCTTTAAAAATGCTTACATGTGAATTGTGTACTTTGTTTTGAAACCTTGTCAACTTGAGGTGCTTGTCAACATTTCAGTAAGGGGTGACACACCAAAACTGCGTAGTGGGTTTGAGGCTAGATGCATGTTTTTGAGGTAGATGGCAGTGGTGGAAGGAACATTTACTCAAGTATTTGAGTAAAATTTTTAGGTCATTTTGCTTGTCTAAACTACGGTATACTTCTTCTACTCCTCTCATTTCAGAGGAAAATATTGTACGTTTTACTCCATTATAGTTATTTGATAACTTAAATTACTTTGCACATTCAGATTACTAATACAAAATATAATCGACAAATAAAATATGATTTATTCAGTGGTGGAAAGTAAGTAAGTACATTTTCCCAAGTACTGTAACGCCATTTAATTAAGAATTCCAATATGTTATTTCCATGGCCAATAATAAGATAAGAGAAGATAAATGGGGAAAAAGCTAGCAGTTTCAGCTACAACATTAAAGTGATGTATATATTAATGCATCAATAATTATGATCCAACACTTTGTGTACATTAGTCTGAAATTGAACATTCTGCATGAGTGCTTTCAATTGGTACTTTAGGTATATTTTGATGGTAGTGCTTTTCAAGTATTTTTCCCTCCTGGAAAGCAACTGGATTACAGGTTCTGATGGTCCTCAAATGGGTTTTTATGTTAAAATAATATATACAGGGTCGACGCTTAGCCATTTAACTGGAAGGGGATTACTTATAGTGCACATAGAGTAAGCATCCATTTCTATATGTTAAAAACTAGGCTGCAAACAACCGTATAAATTGTGAATACTGCTCTGAAAATCAGAGAAAAACATTTTTATTTATGCTTTATTAGCATAAATAACATCTCAAGCTGCAAAATCCACCAACGACTAGATAATTCTTGTTTAGCATAACCCTTCTTTAAGACAAGACACTTGTTTACCTGCTTTCACAGGAAATGTGTTTCCCACTGTTTCTGTCAGATCATGTTGTTTTTAAGGTACTTCAGAAGGTAGGACGTGAGCCCCAACCAGGCTGGAGACACTTAACTCTTCTTCTTTTGATTCACTGGCCATTTTACACAGGGACAGGAAGACTGAAATGAAAGTTTGATGTGAACAGGAGGCAATAGATTAAATTTGGAATTATTGCACATACATAGACAGATTGTGTGGGTTCAGGAATTAGAAAATATTTGGGATCAAAATCAGCATAAATAATAAAAGCAATCATCAAATAAAGGCGGAAGCTCAAAGAAAGTACATTTTGTATACATTGTAATGACTATTACATTGTTTCAACATCAACAACAAAAGTGATGATAAACCTTGTTAGCCACAGCATAATCTGGATGTTTTCTTATTACTTTTCCCTACAACATGATAAGTCATGTAATCCTGCCAGCTGTAGATTAATATCATGTCTTCAGTTAAAAAACTAAGCGGTTACTTAAGCTCCCTATGAAATAGACTGACAAAATTGAGATACATTCAAAATGTAATCAGCCATATACCCCGCGGGTGCATTATTATAAAGGGTCATTAAAACACTTGACAGCTACAGGAACAAATTACATCTTAAATCACTCTGTGGAGCAGATTGACAACATACTCTAACAGCACACTGTTTTCACAAGTTTTGACGGATTTGGGTGATTTTACAGGACAAGCAGTTGACAAATGTCTTGCGGGCTTTATGAAGCAGGGATATATTGTCTCTTATTATTTACAGAAGCTGAGAGAAGGATGACTTGAATGTATATCAAGAGTGATTATCAAACATCTACTGGTTGAGATTCTAGCTGAATTGTTTCGCGGCCACAAGTCCTCTATTTGGAGAGAGGACACTGAAGGTCGAGGCAAATATATTTCCGTGGCCCAATCTGAAACTGAACACTCGCTTGATCAAGTTGACATTTAGCTTGAACACAGAGGTCACTCCACTGCCTTTGTGGATTGGAATTAAATGAGTTTTAAGATGGTGTATACTCCATTTCTCTGTGGTAATCTGGTAGAGTGCATCTCTGAACAACAAAGCGTCACCGTGCGCCTTAAGAGAAGAGATTGTACTGGTTTCTAAACAACAGTCTGTATGCTTGCATCCCAACAAAAAAAGGTAATTTCACTGATTAACAAAACTCGAGCCAGAGAACAGGGAGTCATTGGTGAAATCATACGGTGTAGTCCATGATCGGCAATTGCCTTAAAAGGAAAATGTAACCCTCCAATTTTCTTTAGCGGTAAGATATCATCGTTTGTTCAGTCCAAATCTCCTATCTCAGCACTTATTAACAAGTCTAGTGACCGCATTGCGTTATGGAGACAGCTGCATGAGGATTAATTGGTGACGTTCCATTTTCCGTTGTGGATTCAGTTCTGCACGGTTGTTGAATATCATTTAGCCCAAGGGAGGGGTTGACAAGAAACTTTGGTCATTCAATAAAAAAATGTCCTAATGAAACTACAATGTAGCAGCACTGGACATGTTTCAGAGTATGTTTTCTACACTGGTTCTAGAAAGGCAATATATTACTAACAAACAAAAGCAGTTGGGTTTTGACCTTGAAAACAGTAGTTTGCCAAAGAAAAATCTTAACCTAGAACTTACTAAAGAAAACAGTGAGATGTAATTGAATGCTCAGTAAGTGGACTTTGAATTAAAAATGAATAATTTCTATAGACTGTATATAAAAAGTAGACGTAGTCACATCGGTTTGTGGACTACGGTTTTGCAGCCTCAAATTCGGAAGTAAACAGAAGTGGGACGAGAGGTTGGAGCTAAGTACAACCGAACACTAAACAAGACATTTTTAGGCGACCAAAATGTTACATTTAACTTTTATGAAATGAAAACATACTGTGAAAGGGTTAAAGTTGTAAGGTGAAAACACAGCCAACTCCCAAAGTGGACATCATGCTGTATTGAAGAAGACTTGAGACTAACGATTGAGAACATAAATGTGTTTACAATGTTTACTGAGGTAATAAATCAAGCGAGAAGTAGGGTCATTCTCTAATAGATTTATATACAATCAGACCTCTTTTTGCAACCAGAGGAGTCTGGCCATTAGAAAGAATGCAAGTTTGAGGCACTTCCACCATAACATTTTTTCTTTAATTTTACAATTGACATTCACAAATAGAATTATGTTTTTCTGTTGTTGTTAGTAAAAGATTTGGACCTGCACCGTTGCCACAAAGTGCATCACAAATAGCTATCTTTTTTTATTTCTTGTGAATTTAAAAATACAGAGGTAATGAGAAACACCATCTCTGTTGACCTCTATAAGAGAAGAGTGCCGCACATTAACAAGAAAAGTGCACATAACATTAAATGGTGACTAAGGCTATATTGCAGTTGTATAAGTATGTAAATCTCGAGGATGTTATTGCAGCTTCTCATTTGCAGAAATTGTAGTTTAGACATTTAGTCACCCTGGCAGTTTGTTGTATGTACCATGAAAACCAAAAGTAAACAGAACTTTGCAAGAGAAAAGAGTTATTGTCACGAAGGTGGATATCTCCCCAACGAATATGACAAACTGGACTGGAGACACTTGTTTACCCTTCTTACTTCATGGAAGGACTACATGAGTGATGGCAGCACACCCCACATGTCTGCCTTAATGTAGTCATTATTTTTCCTCAACAAACCACAGTGGTGGTAGCCTTTTAAAAGTGGGTCAGAGGATGCATCACAACATTATATTTCGGTAGAGAGAGTCAGACGTGACATTCTCGCTGTGGACAGATGGTCATCGGTTCTTGTTGCATTGCAGTGCTATAAAAGTAGCGTCACCTTATTTTTTGCTGCACACACGGCTTCATCTCCCCACACTCGGATCAAACACACAGGCTCAGTTTTGTTTTTGCACACTGTTTATTCATTCATCTATAAAGCTTCTGTCTACAATGTGTCTTAATACTTGTGTGATGATCCTTGTTAGTAGCACCAAGAAAGTTGTTGTTTATTCGCCCGGTGGATTTATTAAAAACAACAGATGCCGATGAAATCTCGTTAAGTATCTGCTGAGGAAGAGCTGTTTTCATTTGAGGCAAACAGCACCACTATGGGCCCATTTATAAAGCAGTTTCTGCTTTTGTTCAAATGTCTTGGGGCCAGTTTCACAAAGATATTTTAGACTTGTATGTGTAGGGTTAAGGCAGGCTTGATTATGCTCTAAGAATAGTCGAATGCCAGTTTACAAATATAACGAGTGCCTTATTTTAAGCCTAAAAGGTCAGCCAAATGTGTTTTTCAGAACTAGATTGCTTTAGTGCAACGGATGAATTTGAAAGAGATGTCTGACTATTAGTCACATCTGACCCTGAACCATCCCCCTTTTTTCTGAATTCCTTGGTTTAAGACAAATCTGTCAGGAAAGACCAAATCCATTTCTGCCACAACAGACGCAAACATGTTTTTCAACCTTTTTCACAACCCAGTCGCCAGAAAAAAATAAGAGCGACACATTGATGTCTACATTTCTGAATCCAAGAATATGTGTCATGAATGTGGTTGGTATCAGCCTCCTATCACATGCTGCAGAAACTGAAATCCTGTGAGGTCAAAGCTGCAACATAACAAGAGTTGATAAATAACAACGACCCTCAGCAGACTTTCTTACGAAACATTATGTAATAAGCGTGAAGTTAACACTGGTTTAACAAGGGCACAGGAACACGTGTGGAAGTCTGTTTTGTTTTCATAGAACATTCTCATATTCTGAGCCGAGTTATCTGGAACATCTACACCTTACCTTTTTGGGCTCCTTTTCACTCTGGCCATTTTTTTTTTCTGTATGATCCCGTCGTTCCCATGTGCTATTTGTTGCAGACAAGTCTTGTTAGCGATGTGGCTGTGTGGCAGTCAAACATATCAAGCAGCTGTGGCCATTTTTAAAGCCTTCATGCTCATGTTGTGATTGCTGACTATTATCACAGAGAGGCATGTCACTCCAGCTTAGGCGGCTTGCAGGGAGCTCAGGTCGCTGTGTAGCTGGACGGCCTCGTCCCTGAGTCATTCCCCTGCTGAGTGCACAGCAAGGTTATGTCATTCCAGCAGGCACACTCGCTGGGGAGGAACAGGCTGCATCACAGCAGCTCCGCTCCTGTTTGGATGAACACAACTCTCTCTCTCTCTCAGATTGCCACACTGTAAACGAGAGCACCCACGGCTAGCTTGATACTAAAATAAAAAATAAATAGAGCTTTGCATGTTTGTTCAATAGCTTTCAGTCTAACATAAAAGTATTGTGGACTTGTGCTGTCTGCAACGTAAATGAGTATTAATGATTCAAAGGTTTGCTTATTGACTGATCCTTCCAGCTCAATTCGTCGCCTCCACTGCTTGAAGTTAAACTGAAGTTTCAAATCTTTTCATGACCTTCACTTCAACTGATGTTTTAACCCAGTGCTCACACTTAAACCGACACTTCATCTTGCTTCATTCTTTCAATTTAAATCACTCAATAGTTGTCTGTACTCAAAAGTTGCCACTTCAATTTCTTTCGGTATTTCAAAGGTTTCGAGATCTTCTTTTCTTTTTTTTTTTCGAGTTGGATTAATAAGTAATTTTCTTCTTTAATCTGGTTGTTGATGATTTCGTGAACAATGGATCCCTGAGGCTTCATCTTGTCTGATTATTTATGATGCCTTGACTTTGGCCTGAGTCTAAAACTTGAAAGCACTGAAATTAAAGCATGCTGTTTCCCTGTTTTATATATTCTGTGTTGCATAAAATAAGATTTAAATGCCAAAGTGCTCAAAGTGGTAACTGCCTGCTTTTGACATTAGGTAATACTTGTTTCTAACCACCATGGAACAGATAATTTAGCTGTTCAGTCACATAAGATGAGGATAAAAGGAGAAGAAAAACAGCTTGAGCTTCACATCGACCAGCTAGCATACGTAGATGGATTAGCTTTACACATGGTTCTGTGTGATTGCAAACAAAAACTGAAAAAATCTATTTCACACTAAATTATCACATTTGATACTGACTTTTTTAAACATTCAACACTTTCATTCAAATTACTTTCATCTCTCAGCTTGATCGTGACTAAGTGCTTGCACCCAATAACTTATTTACACCCAGCGCATTATTCAACCAATTGTTTTCTTGTCTTGCCAATGTTGAACAAGTTCATTTGTCTACACAGGAAATTAAATTACTCTTTATTTTGTAGCTACTCGTCAGTTTTATTGTTCATTAAATTCCCAGACCTTTTTTTTTCTTGCCAGTTAAAAAACGAATGCATTCATTTATCCAGTGGCTGACATTTAATTTATAGTTGTAATAATAGTTGAGTATGTGTACTTCCTGAAACACATTCAGCAGCCTAAACAGGTCATCACATTTCTTAATGCGGGACTACTGTATTATATTTCACTATATCATTCAGGCGTTTATATTAGTGTGTCCGCCTCCTGGATACCCGTAAAGGACGGGAAATACAAAACTGTCACCACCCCCCTTGATGGTGAATGCATTCCAATAAAAGTCGAAAGTAAAATACAAAATAATTTGCTCATGTAAAATGATGCAAAAAAAGCAAAATCACATTTATTGACAGACGGATAAAGGGAGCACGTTTACAGTGTTTGTTATTTTCAAGCTTGACAACCGCAATTACAATTTTGCGTTGCTTATTCTCACCCATTACCCTTGGAAACTGAAAGGCGTCACAAAGCTTGACACATGGCAAAGGGGGGAAATGCGAGCCAGTCAAAAAACAAAAAAAAGAAAGATACCTGGAGTGCAAGCAGCTGTGCTAGCTCTCCTGTGTTGAAAGCTTGATGAAAACAGTGCTGCACTTGACTACCAATCTACCACACTTGGGAAGGGGTGTAGATTTTGAATGAGCTTGATATCCACTGAATGAGAAATAAATGCCTCTCTTGAGTACCTGTCAGCAATGCGAGCAGAGCAGCAGCAGCTGTGTTACGCTTCACTCAAAGCTTTTTAGAGCATCTTTGGCTGAATACGGGGATGTAGAGGTTATTGAATAAGCTCATCAAAAAGTAAATGCTCACATAAATACGCGACAGATTACATTTTCATTTGACACTCGAGACATTTAGCTGACACTAATCATGAGGAATTTAAAGTAGAGTAGAGTTACCCACAAAACAAAAAAAAATCTGGATGTAATGGTGGTTCATTGATTTTTCGATGCACATAGATGGGATGCACGTGGCACCTTTTTAACGAAACTAAGTGAAGGGTAAAATCTGATATCATCCGGAAAAAAACCACATCAATAGAAAAAGCATGTTCTTAATCATAAAAACTTTAACTAACCCTCTTTTCTGTCCACGGTCTGAAAACAGAATTGGGCTTTTTGATAAGCAAAGTTCATGTGAGTCATTCAACAAGACTAACAGTCTATACTCATAGCGGGCTCAGCAGAGCTTTCAGCTAAATGCAAATGTCAGCAACAATGTCACAATGACAGTGCAAACACATTTGTTTGGTATAAAGTTCACAGAATTGATTTTATAATTTGTAATAAACCAAAGTTTGAGACAAGTTAAAATTTAGACCAGGTGATGGCGGTAGATGAAAAGTTCAGAGATCACAGAGGTGCACTCACTGTACAAGCATTCTCCAGAGCTTTCAACAGTAGAAAACGGTCTTCATCACTAGATGGAGTTTGCCGTATAGTGCTATAATTTCAATCATAATCCATTAAGCCTGCACGTCATCTACAGTCAACAAAGCTCCTGTTTTGTGCGGGATAGTCTATATAACGACAATTAAAATAATTATAATAATATTTACTATTTAATACTTAGACATTCATCCTGTTATTTATCCACTCACCTAACCCAATATAAAAACATTCTGCTTTCGGCTCTTTCTGGCAGAACCTGTCAGGACGCTAATGGTTAGCTGTCATGTCAAAGAGAAGATCTGTCTTTGCTAAAGAGCTCCATGGAGGCTTTCTCCTTCCCTCATGAAGCACCCCGCAATGAAAAATCTGCTCTCTGCATAAACTTTAAGTGTACATTTTCAGTCGTGCATTGTGAAAATGTTTAAGACATAACATGCGGTACACTCCAGGGTCCTGGTTTGGCTTTTTTTTAAACCATCCTAATTCCATCAGATCAATTGCAATGACAGCTGAGCAAATTGCATCTGCCGATGATCTCTAGAAAAAGCTAGAAAAACAGACCTTGAGTTCGGATTCCTTGTCATATGGGTTGTGTGAACGTGGAAACTATGCTGCAAATAAATACAACGAATACACATAAGAGACTGTTCTCCCAGGAAAAGCAATAGCATCAGTACCCAAAAAACAACAACTGTTTATGTTCAAGTGACGCGGCCCTCTAGTGGCGGTCATAGGAACTATAACTCCTGTCTATCTGCAGCAAAAGGTCCTCAAGGCTTAATGAAGTATTTGTGTTTCCTTCGCAATAACCAATACGTTATTTAAACGCAAACCACAACCTTTGTCCAGCTCTAACCAAGTAATTTATGTGCCTTTTCAAACATTTACCATGGCGGTGTGAGATCAGTACACGGTGACATTCACAGACACAATGACCCACGCTTCACATCAATTACTTAAACTGAACACGAACAGAGGCGGAGAGAACAGAGAGAACTGTGCTTGCTCTTTCATATTTAACAGTTTAAAAGTGTGGATACCTTCTTGTCATGTGGAGGATTCTTCATACTAGAGTGCTGACACAGCACCCACTGAGAATACAGTGCAATTTGTGTGTGGGTGTTTCTCAGTCATCTTCCTTGTGCGAAGATCCTGTTTTTCCTTGCTGCATTAAAATACCACCGTACCTGTCTTCCACCCGCCATCCTCTTCCTCTCTTCTCATGTCCTAATCCTCATTTCACTACAGCGCTATTCCCTTTTCCTCCTGCTCTCCCTGTCTCTACATATTTTACATACATCTTCTGACCCTCTCCTCCTCCTCCTCCTCCTCATTAGTATTCATGACAGTGTGGCCTATCCATCCCAAAGAAATGCTGTTGCATTTACAAATGTTGCAGCGCCTCAGCCATCACCTTCCCAGCTAATTGTGGATCATCATGATGAAAAATCACCAAGACTTTCTCGGAGCCTGTGTGTGTGTGTGTGTGTGTGTGTGTGTGTGTGTGTGTGTGTGTGTGTGTGTGTGTGTGTGTGTGTGTGTGTGTGTGTGTTTGTGAGTGTGAGTGTGTGTGTGTGAGTGTGTTTGTGAGTGTGAGTGTGTGTGTGTGTGTGTGTTTAAGAGGAAGTGTTTGTGTTATGGGGTTTGCTAGGATTAAATGCAGAGTGACAGATTTTAAATGTGGGCTATAACTTCACATCACAGTGTCTATCATCGCATTTAAGACTGCAATTGTGTGTGTGTGTGTGTGTGTGTGTGTGTGTGTGTGTGTGTGTGTGTGTGTGTGTGTGTGTGTGTGTGTGTGTGTTTGAGTGCACTTTGGTTCTTCACATTGCGTCATTAAACAAGCTTTTATCTTCAACTTAAGTCTGTATACACTACACATCAATACAGATCTCTACCACTGTGTCCAAAGCAAGATATGTGAGTGTCATATTTAAAAAAATATAAGAAATTGCATTGTCTGACTGTTTGGTCCATCGATTTGGGCCAGAGTGAAACCCCTATCGGATGAATTGCAAATCAAATTTGTTTGTATTTACTTTGTCTGTCTACCAATCAAAATGTCACTTTGCAGATATCTAGAAAGCAAATCACCAGTCAGTCAGCTTCAGCTGTATGTTGAGATGAATGCAAATATAGCATGCAAAAATGCTGTATGCAAATCCTCCAACCTACTGTCCAAAAAGTGTCACATGAGTGTTTTCTGATCCACCACCTCTTTGGTTAAGGTTTTGTTTAGTTTAAGAAACTTAATAAACTAAACCTACGTGGCTAAGGTTAAGCCACGGTCATGGTCGTGGTGAAAAGAAACCAATCAATGACAGCATGCGGTGTCTTTGCTCAATGTTTTATCCACGCAAAAATGTATTTTTCTACCGTGCAATGAGCATTACAGCCTAACAGGGCTGCTAGGGCGGCTTCAGCTTTTCTGGTCTTGTTTGGCTGACAAAGAATAGACCAATATATTTTGCTCCATTCACCGAGAGAGATATCACAGCTGCTCAGAGATCTATTGTGTATTGTCCACAGTAAGCCTCCTTGCAGTCAATCTTTGCAAGTCAGTGTAAGTCAATAGGAAAATAAGTCAACACACACACAAACACACACACCTGCTTCTTTTTGCAACTCCGCTGACTAAGCAACTGTGGTCTTTCTCTTTTTTAAGAGCTTGTTTATTGGCTTAACTGATGCTGACTATGCATCTTGCAGCCAAAATGAAATAATTGTGACACAACATGTACAATCTTTTACAACAGACCTCTGTGTCCATATATTGTATTGAAGCTATAAACCAAAAAGTGCAAGAAAGCGGGGATTTATTTAATTTTTCATAAATAGTTCAAGTTGCATTAATCTTCTTTTCCCCCCACATATTTTCATCCCAGCTTGTCAAGTAGGGACGCTTCAAACTATTAAGGCTCTTGGTACCCCTTTAAAGTCAGTTTAGGTTCAAAGGTTTCCACATTGAAATGCAGAGCACCTTTTCAAAATAAACTTCTGTGTTCACAGGAAACATACAGTTTCCGCTCATTACATGCAGACAGTCTCCCTTCAAAATAAACTTCCAACATTCAACAAGAGTGCTTACCAAGGCAAGGTAAGGTAAAATAAGTCAATGTTGCATTGATTTCACACAGGATACAAACAGTGGTCTCCTGGGTGAAAGTCCTATGTTTGTTTGACCCATGCATCCTCAATATGTGGACTTTCTTGCTCTTTATACTAATTCTTATTTATTATCTTACTTATTTTCTGGAATAATCCAAAAATCCAATAGAAATATCCCATTGGCTTTTTGTTGATGGAACCAGTGCAATGCTAACTTCCAGGTTGGCCAACAAAAACTTGCATCTCTGCAGCGCTCTATAATGAAGTCGATGGGTTACCATTGGATTTATTTGAAAGCCTGGTGCGTCTCATACAGACACTAAAGGGTGCCCTGCTGCGTTGGTATCAGACGTATGCACATCAGAGTTCCAGCTCTTACCCTCTGGTGGAAGATTCCGGGTCTCAGATCAGGCTGAACCATTTTAAATATTCATTCCTGCCTACGTCCATTAAGATTCTCAACACTAACAGGTAATGTAGGATGTTGGCTATGGGGGTTGTGCAATATGTTGCCATTGTCAGAAGGCATCTATTTGCGAGTGTTACGTGTTCAACTGTTACAAGGTGTGTCTATGTGTTGTTGCATATTTTTGTATCTTCTTTGAAACTACAGGAAGAAGTTCAGATTCCTCAGAGGACATGAAAAGTATATTTTATTTCATCTTTTCTTGCCTTGTCTTAATATTCAGAATGAGCTGATCAAAACAGTCAATCTTTTTTAATCATCATCCAATGTGACCTTCAACTCCCCGTCATCAGCTTTTTTTATAAGCCCTCCCAAACAGCCTTGTACCATATCACACTTAATTAGGGTCCGAGCGACCGACAAAGTCGGTCCGAGAAGACCATACTGAAATTTTAAGGATTATTAGGGTCCGAGCAACCGACGAAGTCGGTCCGAGAGGACCCTATTGAAATTCTAAGGGTTATTATTATTAGGGTCCGAGCAACCGACGAAGTCGATCCGAGAGGACCCTATTGAAATTCTAAGGATTCTTATTATTAGGGTCCGAGCGACCGACGAAGTCGGTCCAAGAGGACCCTATTGAAATTCTAAGAGTTTTTCTTTATCTTATTATTCCGCTTTTTATTTTTGAACATTGGGCGCATATTTGGGGTACTTTTCATACTCAGAAACTCACCAAATTTTGCATGCTGGTCAGGCTTGGTGAAAATAGCCATCTGATATAGGTGTCATATTTGTGTATTAAAAAATGGCTCTCTAGCGCCCCCTAGACGTTGGACAGGCGACACCCCTCACCCAGTTTGTCCGATTGACTTGAAATTTGACACACATGTCCAACTCCACCTGTTCTACAAAAAAGCCTATCAGACCCCTAAGCTCCGCCTACTTAGATTTTCCGCCATTTTGAATTTAGTGAAAAACACATTATTGTGATCTCCTCCTACACGCTGGGTCCGATTCATACCAAATGTGCTGTGGATCATTACTTGACCTATATCATCAGAAATTATTAAAAGATTGTTGATAGCTTATTGCTTTCATAATGATAATGACCAATGAACTTCTTAGGGGCGTGGCTTGTACATTAATACATATAACTTCAAAACCATTGTGCCTAGTGTCACAGAATTTCCAGCATATGTGCCCACTGCATCCATTAACATGCCCTGAAATTTATATGCCATTGAGACTCCAGGGGGCGCTACAGTAATTCGGCCAATTTGGGCGTTTTTGTCATTTTTCGCCAATTTCAGCCTTTGTACTCTGACGAACTCCTCCTACAGAATTAATGCGATCAACTTCAAATTTGGGCAGGATGCTCTTTAGACCTTTGTGATGAATAATTAAAATAAAATCGTGAATTTTTGTCGAACGGCCTTGACTTGGCGTGGCTTCCATTTAATTCCCATTTTGTGCGGTTCACTATGTTAGAGAAAGTTGTTGTAACTCCAAGCCTGAGCACATTTCCATGAAAGAATTTTCACAATTTCATAGCGCCACCTACTGGCAAAAGGAAATGACAAGATTTATACTTTGATTTATTTCTCAGAGCCAGTTGACCAGATTGACCTCAGATTTGATAAGGAAAGACTTAACACATAGCTGATGCATAATCATGAATATTGCGAGATTTCGTGAAACTCCGTTGCCATGGCGACGCATCCTTGCCACGTAAAATGGAGCTGATTGTTAAGTGCCGTAGGATGATCAAAAACTCATGCAACTTTACACATGTGTCATAGGTGATGGACATAACTAATTCATGTGGATTTCTGCCTTAATAGTTAAACATCCCTTGAATAGCACCCCCTACAAACCTTCAAATGAGCAGCCCCAGCGCTACGTTACCCCTACATATATGACATTTCGTAGGCACATGTATCATATGGAGACTTAAAAGAAAGTCTCCTGGCACCATGCTCTAAACCATACCGGAAGTCAGCCATTTGTATTTTGGTTTGATTATTTCATTATATTTTTACCTTTTTGTAAGTGCTTTACTTTACGATTTCCTAGGGAGTTCGTCAGATCCACTTCAAATTTGGTCAGTATAATCTAAAGACCTTTGTGAAAAAAATGTATCAAGGGAACCGTGACCGTTGCGTGGCGGCCATTATACCTGAATCCTCATTAAACAAGCTCATATAAATCCTCTAGACTTCCTCGAATCTGCCCCAAACTTGTCATGCTTGATAACAGTCACGGCCTGAGGATATCGACAAGCCTATTTTCACTCAAAGTCAAAGCACCACCTACTGGCGAAAGGAAATCAGCGTTACATGACAAATGGCATCGGATTTTCAGTCAGAAGACCATACTCTTGCAAGCCGTAATTTATTTCTCATACACCTGCCAATCACTTCTCAGGCATGCTCACTCATTATTTACTTGCGGTCATTGTTCGGGGCTGTCAAACATGACACCAACTGTTTAGATCAGCTGGTCTCCTCTATCCAATAAGAACATTGAAAAATAATACATGGTTTGCCGTCTCATCTTGCCACTGTCTATTTTACATATGACCATCTCTCTACCTTCAGTTCATTCATGTTGCCGTTACGCACCCCTCCTCCTCCCCATCTCCGCCCAGTCTATACAGATAAATCAGCTTCATCAACTCATCATTCTATCAGCCTCATCAGCCACCACCACCACCAGGTCTGGACTCCACGGGGGGATTTATCTTGTTGCTGATCGGGGCAAACGGCCCTCAATTACAAATCTCCCTGTAGAGTCCACGCGCCAAAGACTCTGAGACTTTATCATCACATATCATCTGTTAACAATGAACAATTATCTTTTCTTTATCCGACTGGTCTCTCCTGATTGAAATTACATTTACATGACGTGGTCTACACTTCACATAGAGAAACATGATGCATGTTGTTGAGCGTGTCGTCTAGCGGCGCACAGTGGATACAGGAACTGGTGAAGTATTTGCAAAGCGTAACGTCCTGCGTCACGCACTCCACACGGGAGAAAAACGTCTGACTGGCGGTCGAACCTTCTCTGTGAATCGCTACCTTAACGTGGTGGAGGAGTTTGAGTGGCTCAGTGATCCTGGGAGCTATGTTGTCCAGGGCATCAGCCCCTGGTAGGGTCTCCCAAGACAAACAGGTCGCAGGGGAGAGTCCAGACTAAGAGCGGTTCAAAAACCCCGATGAACAGCAGCCCACGGAGTACAGCCACCTCGCCCGGACCAGGGAAACCGGGGAACCCTCCCGGAGCCAGACCCGGGAGGGGAGCTCGTAGGCGAGCGTCTGGTGGCCGGGCCTTTCGCCCATGGGGCCCGGTCGGGCTCAGCCCGAAGAAACATAATGGAGCAGCCACCCTGTGGACCCACCACCCGCAGGGATAAGCATCGGGGTCGGGTGCTATGTGGACCGGGCGGCAGGCCGGGCAGGGGGCCTGGGCGAGCTGATCGTTGGCGGCATAGACTAGCTCTAGGGACATGGAACGTCACCTCGCTAGTGGGGAAAGAGCCGGAGCTGGTGCGGGAGGTGGAGCGGTACCAGCTAGATATAGTTGGCCTCACCTCCACGCACAGCACTGGCTCTGGAACCAAGCTCCTGGAGAAAGGTTGGACTTTGTCCTTTTCTGGAGTTGCCCAGGGTGAGAGGCGCCGGGCGGGAGTGGGGATACTCACGAGCCCCCGGCTGAGCGCCGCCGTGTTGGAGTTCTACCCGGGGAGCGAGAGGGTCGCCTCCCTGCGCCTGCGGGTTGCGGGGAGTAAGGCTCTGACTGTTGTTTTTGCTTATGCACCGAACAGCAGTTCGGAGTATCCGGCCTTCTTGGAGTCGGTAGGAGGGGTCCTGGAAAGGGCGCCTCCTGCTGACTCCATAGTTCTCCTGGGAGACTTCAACGCTCACATGGGCAACGACAGAGAAACCTGGCGGAGGGTGATTGGGAGGAACGGCTTGCCTGATCTGAACCCGAGTGGTGTCTCGCTGTTGGACTTCTGTGCTAGCCACGGTTTGTCCATAACGAACACCATGTTCGAACATAGGGTGGCTCATAAGTGTACCTGGTACCAGAACACCTTAGGCCGTAGATCAATGATCGACTTTGTAATCGTTTCATCTGATCTGCGGCCGTATGTCTTGGACACTCGGGTGAAGAGAGGAGCAGAGCTGTCAACTGATCACCACCTGGTGGTGAGTTGGATTAGATGGCGGGGGAATCGGCTGGAGAGACCCGGCAAGCCCAAACGTGTAGTGAGGGTGAACTGGGAACATCTGGCGGAGGATCCTGTCCGGGAGGTCTTCAACTCCCACCTCCGGAAGAACTTCTCACACATCCCAAGGGAGGCTGGGGACATGGAATCCGAGTGGACCATGTTCAAAGCCTATATTGTGGACGCGGCCACTAGGAGCTGTGGACACCGGGGGTGAGGGAAGCCGTCAAACTGAAGAAGGAGGCCTTTCGGGCCTGGTTGGCTCGGGGGTCTCCTGAAACAGCTGAGAGGTACCGGCAGGCCAGAAGGGCTGCAGCTGCAGTGGTCGCGGACGCTAAAACTCGGGCATGGGAGGAGTTCGGGGAGGCCATGGAGAAGGACTTTCGGTTGGCCTCAAGGAAGTTCTGGCAAACCATCCGACGGCTCAGGAAGGGAAAGCAGGGCTTACCCCAGGCTGTGCTCAGCACGGGGGGGGAACTGCTGACCCGGACGGGGGACATCGTCGGGCGGTGGAAAGAGCACTTTGAGGAACTCCTAAACCCGGCCAACATGTCCTCTAGAGAGGAGGCAGCGCCTGAAGACTTGGGGGGGGTCGCATCCATATCCTTGGCAGAGGCCACTAAGGTAGTCAATAAGCTCCTTGGTGGCAAGGCGCCGGGGGTGGATGAGATTCGCCCTGAGATGCTGAAGGCGCTGGACGTTGTTGGGCTGTCTTGGCTGACACGCCTTTGGAAGGCAAAGCTCTCAATTTACAGGGCGGTCTACGTTCCGACCCTCACCTATGGTCACGAACTCTGGGTCGTGACTGAAAGAACGAGGTCTCGGATACAAGCGGCCAAAATGAGTTTTCTCCGTAATGTGGCCGGGCTCAGCCTTAGAGATAGGGTAAGGAGCTCGGACATCAGGAGGGAACTTGGAGTTGAGGCGCTACTCCTTCGTATCGAAAGGAGTCAGCTGAGGTGGTTCGGGAATCTGATCAGGATGCCTCCTGGACGCCTCCCGTTAGAGGTTTTCCAGGCACGCCCAGCTGGTAGGAGGCCACGGGGAAGACCCAGGACATGCTGGAGGGATTATATCTCCCAGCTGGCCTGGGAACGCCTCGGGATCCCCCAGAACGAGCTGGAACGTGTTGCGGGTGAGAGGGAAGCCTGGGTCAGCCTGCTAGGCCTGCTGCCACCGCGACCCGACCCCGGATAAGCGGAGGAAAATGGATGGATGGATGCATGGCGGTCGAACATCCTCGGCCGGGCGAGCCGGCGTCCCGCCAGCGTCCCCGATGCGCGCAGAGGTGCGAGGACCCGTTCATCGCTGCTCGCAGCTTTAATTATTCCTATTATTATTATTATTCTGCAATCTAACTGCCTTTCTGGGGGCTTTATCATATCTGAAAAGTTGCCAAAGCATTGGCAACATGCATATCAGGATGAGTGAAAAATTTGATATTTTAGGGGTCTCGCATTTGGGTAGAAAGAAATGTCTCTATAGCGCCCCCTAGAATTGTTTTTCTTTTGAAAGCCAACAACATTCACCCCCAATCACCAATTGACTTGAAATTCGACACACATGTCCGGTTCCGTCTGTTATCGTAACATTAAGCTCCGCCTACTTAGATTTTCCACCATTTAGAATTTTGTGAAAAACACATTATTTCCAAATCCTCCTAAACGCTGGTTCCGATTCTTACAAAATGTTATGTGGTTCATTATTGGTTCAATGTCATCACAAGTTATCAAAAACCTGTTGATATCTCATTGTGTTGAGAACAAAAAGGACCAATCAACTTCTAAATCTTAGTTTTCAATCCACGTAAGATCCAAATCACTTGGCCTATCATCACCAAATTTGTAGCATATGTCCACATCGCTTCCTTTAACTTACTCTGTCATTTTCATTATATTCAAACAATAGGGGGCGATGCAGTAAATTGCCCAATTTCTGCATTTTAAGCAATTTTTCATCATTTTCAGAAATTGTACTTGAACGAACTCCTACAGAATTCATGCAATCAACTTCAAATTTGGTCAGAATGATCTGAAGACCTTGATGATGAAAAGTTATCAAAATAATGAGTTGTCTTTGAACGGCCTTGACGTTGCGGGGCTCAAAGTATACGTCCATTTCTTGCGGTTCGCCACAAAAGTGGATGTTGCTGTAACTCCAAGGTACATTATCCAATTTGCCCCAACTTTCTTGTGCATAATGGTAGTTAAGGCCTGAGCACATTTCAATGCAAAACGTTTCACAATATCAGAGCGCCACCTATTGGCAAAAGAAAATGACAAGTTTTATACTCTGATCTATTCCTCCTAGCAAATTCACCAGATCCCTCTCAAATGTGGTCAGAAAAGCCTTAAGACTTTGCTAATGCTTCATTGTGAAGATTGTAAGAATTCGTTAAAGGGCGGCGATATGGCCGCTCTGAGAATGTTGATCCTTCGCCTTGAACAAATAAACTAAATATGAAATTACTACCACACATATGTAAGAAGTTCATAATGCCAGCTCACAAAGCTTTTGAGCTTTCGTGTAACGCCGTTCCCGTGGCGACCCATGCTTCGCCGTCAACAACGAAGGTACTTTTGAGGGACTAAACATGCTTGAAACATAACTAAACTTGGCACACACATTTAAAGTCATAGATATAGTCATAGTAACACGTTACCTGACATGATTGTAATGCTTCAGAGTGGAAAAGTTGCTCAATAGCACCCCCTACAAAATCTTGACAAAGCAGCCCTCGCAGTACGTTTGACATAGATATAAGAAATTTCGTAGGCACATGTATCACACGTAGACTTAAAATAAAGTCTCTTGGTACCATGCTCTAAACCGTATTGGAAGTCGGCCATTTCGATTTTTGTGGGATTTTTCCTTTAATTTTTGCCTATTTCTAGGCTCTTTATTTGAACGAACTCCTCCTAGGTAAATCATCAGATAGACTTCAAATTTGGTCAGTACAATGTAAAAACCTTATCAAAGTTATCAAAATGTTGTTTCGTCGAAGGCTGTTGCCGTAGCAACTCACTCTTCGACATGAAAAACAAATATGTTTTTGAGGGGCTAAACATGTTCAAAACAGATTAAAACATAGCACACACATTTAATGACCTAAATGTAGTTATATGATATGTTTGGAATGCTTCAAAATTAAGAATCGGCTCGATAGCGCCCCCTACAACATGTCAACAAAATTCCGACAAAATTCCACAAAGCAGCCCTCGCAGTACGTTTGACAAAAATATATAACATTTGGTAGGCGTATGTAACACATGTAACCTTACAAATAAGTCTCTTGGGACCATGCTCCAAACCTTATCAGAAGCCGGCTATTTTGAGTTTTACATGAATTGCTCGTGTTGTCGCGTTGTCCCATGGTCGCAGACATTCTCGGCCGAGTCAGCCGGCATCCCGCCAGCACCCCTGACGTGCGCAAATGTGCGAGGACCCGTACATCGATGCTTGCAGCTTTAATTTAACATGGATTTCAAACGCAGTCCAAACTGTGTGATATTTTTTTTTCATTTCTAAAATGTGCATTCACATTGCCTCTTCAACTCTAATCTGTATTGGAGATAAATGGATGTAAGGCATCTGAAAATGTCTGAGTGGAAAATGTTGTTTCAATTGTTTTTTTTATTTTAATGCCATGGCTATTATGCAAAAAGCAGTCTTCAAGAAAAAGAACAATTCTTCCACTTCTGAGGAGAAAAATCTATTGTCAAAGAAAGGAAGGGGTTTCAAACAGTGAGATCTACTTTAGTTTGATGCATTATTAAAAATGTTTTCACAATTCAGTTGATCCTGTACAACAGCTGGCAGCACAGTAGATACACGTTGCCTGGAGGAAACATCTTCTTTTTTTTTTTTAAATGCTCACGACTCTCTACCAGCTAATCTTCATTCATATATACAGAATCCACCTCTTTTAAAGCCTTTGATGGTTGCTGAGGGAAAATCTAGAGTTGAGAAAAATGTTTACGACGGAAGATTCTTTGACATCTGGGATTTTCAGACTGAATCAACAGACTTGTTGTCCAGAGGCCTGCAGTCTCCGGTATAGGAGCAATCCTTCACCAACTGGATCCTCGTGGTCTTTACATCAGTGACATACTGCATCTTCTGAAGATCTGCACAGCCTGGGATCACAGTTGACCCGACAGAGAAGTTACAATAAACAATGTTTTGAAGAATAGACATCAACTGAGGGTTGAGTCTTCCAAACATTTCTCATTCAACACATTCAGTTGAGGCTGTTGCAAATACTGTGGTTTCTTCCATTAATATGAACCACCAGGAAGGAGTCTCTGGAGTGATAGTGCTTCTCCAATATTTTGTCCAGTGGTTGACCACCACTGACTATCACTTTGGGCAATTATCTCAACAATTAATGGATGAATTACCATTAAATTTGGTACAGACATTCATGAGCCCCAGAGGTTCAATCATACTGACTTTGGTGATTGCCTGACGTTTACTCATGTAGCGCCACCATGAGGTTGACATTTGTAGTCCTTCCAAACTATTGGATAGATTGCCATGAAACAGACATTCATGATGAATTGCAATAACTTTGGTGATGCCTTACCATTTCAACATCAGATCAAAATGTAGGTTTGTCCTAAAAATCTGTATGGTCATTGTGAGCATGTTAGCATTTAGTACAAAGCAATCTTTGAGGCTGGATGAAGTATACTCAAATGAGACAGTGTCCATACAAATGCTTCTTTCCAGTTGAACTGGGAAGTCGGAATTTTTGAGTTCCCAGTCAGTAATTTACAACTAGAATGTTGCCTGAAGTTGGATTTCTGACTTGAAAAGTTGTATAAACCCCACCAACCTGGACTTCAAAATCCAAGATGGCTTCTCTGCAACAGCAAAAAAAGCTATAGTAATATGCTGTTCATTAGTTCTTCTGTCTCACTTGTGTCTCAGTAAATCAGAAATATATACTGTACTGTCCAATTTCTATCTGAGATGTTGCTATGGTGTTTGTATGTGCAAAATACCAGAATCCGTTGTAACTTGTATTGATAACAATGGCTCTTAATAGCTAAAATAAATATATAAATTGTGGATGGCTGGTGAAACCGTTCCAGAGAGATCTTGGAAACAAAGTAACTTGTACAAAGTAAAGACAAACAAAGTAATAAATCGTAAGAAAGACATTTTTCTTTCCGTTTGGGGCAGTCAGCTGCCAAAGTTGCAGTTGAGATGAACGTCTGATGTTGCACACATTGTATGACTTCCTGTTTGAGTGAAATGGTTCAATGTGTTGATTTATTTAAATACTAACTGCTAACAGTACACTATGACACAGTTGGCATGTAAAAGTATACAGAATTAGTATGGTTTTAAGACAGACAGTCATGTTTGTTGTTGTGTACACACTGTTGTTGTGATCCACAATGTTCATGAAGACATCTAATTAACAGACCCATTGTCAGTTAGACGCAGCAGTTCTCTAGTGGAGAAGTCTCTTGCATCAGGTGTAATCGGCACTTTAATCCTAAAACGACACCCATCACTTGCATCGGTGCAGTTAACTCAAGGCTGCATGACCAGTCAAGTGTGCAGAGCCTTGCCTCACATCAATGTAGCTGCTGTCAATTGAATGATGGATGATCTGGTCCT
Source organism: Ophiodon elongatus (assembly GCA_016806645.1). NCBI lineage: Eukaryota > Metazoa > Chordata > Actinopteri > Perciformes > Hexagrammidae > Ophiodon > Ophiodon elongatus. Next base: position 2,588,672 of record JACSYO010001682.1, on the reverse strand, counting down.
TCAGGCTGAGTAGCTGGGCTACAGTGTCTGTGTATTACTTCATGTACAATAGTGTTGAGGGCGCCAAACACGACAAGCCACACTATGGCTGTTTGAAATTGCGTATGTATGATGAAATATGTAGCACGTTCACACTGCATATTATGTATGCACGAGAAATGTCTGGATGTACACTTTATCAGCAAGAAGAGTATGAGACATGAGATTACTCACATACGCAATGGCCCCACAATGGACCATAGACTGTGTATAAGAAGTGGACGCAGTCTCCGTGACGTCACACTTTCTTTGACTGCCATTTTGAAGCCTCGAGTTTGGCATGTTGAACCATCGCTATCTTGGTTTTTGGCCTTCGCCATCTTTGCTTTTTGCAACTAGAAGTGACGCGAGAGGGTGGAGCTAAATACAACCGAATGCTGAATAAGACGTTTTTATGGGGACCAAAAACTTCTAGACCGGACAACTCCATGGTAGCGACCTGTCAATCACAAGGTAGCCACGCCCTATAACATACATTTTTGTCACACTCTAAATGGGACCATAATTTGCTGTATTGATGAATACTTGAAACTATAGCGATTGAGACCATAAACTCATGTTCACAATGTTTTCTGAATTAGTAAATCAAGTGAGAAGTAGGGTCATTTTCTCATAGACATCTATACAATCAGACTTCTTTTTTGCATCATGAAGAGTCGCCACCTGATGGCCATTAGAGAGAATGCAAGTTTGAGGCACTTCCACATTGGCTTCACTTTTCAGACCCAGAGGTTACCGCCTGCTTGACACCGGCCATCAGTCTTGTAAGATTTTGATCCAGGCTAAAAGCTGTTAATATGTCACTTTATTCAGTTTTAATATGTTTCCATGATATCCCTGGAAGCCCAATTCATTAATCCGAAAGTTGAGGTTTAGTTCAAGATGGTGTGCTACTTTTGAGAAGAGGAAAAATCGCTCTAATGCCTGTGAAAAACATAAAGACACATTTATTACCAGCTTGAAAATGATACATAAACATGAGACATCAACTTGAAACTAATAATTTAGTTGAACTTGTGTGCATAATCAAGTAAATTTTTGTCCTAACATTGCACACATAACACAATTCTTATACCCTTAATGTAATATAAATAATTCAGCCACAATGCATTATTGAATGCATGCTTTGTTATAAATGCAGTGCAGTGTGAGCCCACTGGCATTGAGCAGCCTTAACTGACTTCAAAATCAAACCTGAAATACCAAGGAATACATGAATACATGCAAACACATAAATATAATTGAATGCCAATGAGATACTTTTCAATTTGAATGCACACACATAAACATAATTGCACAATCATGTGTAGCAGTGCACGGATACATGATTTTTTTTACCATGTGTCCGTGCAAGCCTGCAGATTAAAAAGGTTTGACCAGCTGTAGCCTGTATAACTAGCTAATTAACATCAGCTCTGTGTGTTGGATGAAAACTTTTTTTTATATTTCTGGCTCGTATGTAAACCAGACAACCTTGTCTCCTACAAATTTACATTCCCATACAACTATACTGCACTCTCAATTACGTTTCGAGGGGAAATGTATTTTCTTCTGGATTGCAGTCACACTTTGAAACAATTTGAAACATGTGGTTAACGTTGTGAATTGTGTTGTGAAACAAAATTAAAAAAAAACTATGACTTAACAAGTCCAACTGAAATAAATGTTCATGTTTTTTGTTTGCTGCAAAAAAATCACTTGGTCTGCGTTCCCCATTGAGGAAAGAAAAAAATATAAAAAAGGGAGAAATTGATACTTTTTATTTTGGGTTTAATAATGATGCCCTGCTTTGAATATTGCTAGTTCTCGGCCTATGTAGACAGAAAACGTTCTACTCCAGCCTGTCAAAATTGAGCATGAATCACTAACAGTCAGACTGCCACACGACACGCAAGACAACTTCTAGAGCCAACCCAAATTTGCTTTCGTGCTTAAGTTCCTCTCGCTCACAACGCATGAATGCACGTGTACTGGAGCATAGCTTGAATGAGCAACCTAAACAAACATTTGCCGAAGAAACAAGCACTGCTGACGTCAGTGTGCAGGCTTGAAGTCTGATTCGCAGGTCGGCGGCAGCACATTAAAGCGCACGTAAACTTGGTCTGTTTGGAGGCTGAACACACTGTCAATCTATGACTTTTTCTCTCGTTCCCCTGAGAACAAAAAGAAGCTTTTCTGATATTTATGAATTCTTCGTTTAGATAGTGATGGACTGTTAAGACTGGGTGGGTGAGGTATAAGTAGATGTGATTTAAGTTGCACTTAACTGTATTGAACAAATCCCAGAGGTTGCGGGGAAAAGGTGAACATATAGCCATGAATCTCCTCCCTGGTTGGTTTTAATGGGATTGGCAGACGCTAACACACAAAAAGAAAGTGCTCCTCCCCTGAACTACCTCCCTGTCATTTACGAGCCAGTCTCACAGTCATGATGCGTGGGGCGGTAATGCGAAGTGATGCTGCATCGTTAGTCGCGAGCGTGTGTGCCTGCTAATCGCCTAATAATTGGATGTGATGGCAAGAACGTAGGCCGCGATGATGAATTGCCGGCAGCAGGGCTGCGCGCACAGCAGGTAGGAGGCAGATGCTGCATGTGCCGAGTTGGTGAGCGAGTGTGTGCTTTCCTGCTGGTGTAACACACGCCCGCATAGAGCCCACACATGACTTGAAGGCACACACTTGCGTGGATAAAGGATTTGCATACATGCTTCAATATGACTGCTATAGGAAGACTCGCATGCCAAATTCAAGCATGTGAGAATATGTGAGATGGAGGGGAATAACTGGAGCCTGAGGGGACACACACATACACACGCACACTCACTTGTAAGGCAGTCACATGGGAGAGCCATTGAAACAGAGCTCAAACAGAAGCAGCCCACCATGCAGAGGAGATCTGCATGCGGCTAGCTGTGCAGACCGCTGAGGGAAGCTCTCCTAATCTACTCTCTATGGGAAGTGGCAGTCACACTGGTTCAGTCGCTGTTTCGGGGCTCGGAAGGAAAAAGATTCCTGCCACTCTCCTTTGTTCTTTCATTGTCATTTTCACTTCATTGTCAGCGCTGGTTTTACCCCCCCCACGTACGTAAGAGTTGTCATCCAGCAGAGTGGAGCTCCATAAAACTGATGAGAACGACACTTCCACTTAGCACAGAAGATTTATTCCACCTAAATCTTACAAAGACTTGCTTATCAGGGTTTTCCTTTCCATTCGAGGAAAAGACTGAGGCTGGGGAAGCGAAAGAATCTCACCACAGAAAAGTAAGGTCACTTCTATATAGAATTTGCCTTAAAGCTACTCGCTTATAAGTAAACCCAATTTGAATCGCACACACTGAGGCTCGAACAGGGCTCTTATTGAAACATTTTTTTTAGTCGGCGTAAATTCTGGTGTGACAAATGAAAATGGAGTGTGTTTCCTGTGAAAACAATTCTTCGCTGTGGTGAGAACAAACAAACCAAATCCCCTTGAATGACACCAGAGGGTTCCCAATCTGAGCGGTTGCGAGACCATAAATAGGATAGGAAACAAAAAAAAAGAAGGCTAGTTTAGACCCCGCAATAATGAAAAATTATAGGCCAATATCAAACCTCCCATTTTTAAGTAAAATAATAGAAAAAGTGTTTTTTCAACAGCTGAACAACTTCTTAGCCATGAATAACTGTTTTGATGTTTGATGTCAGGCTTTCGATAGCACCACAGTACTGAAACTGCTCTTGTTAAGGTTTTCAACGACATCCACTTAAACACAGACAGTGGCAGAATCTCAGTCTTAGTATTACTGGATCTCAGTGCTGCATTCGACACGGTCGACCATGACATGCTACTAGACAGACTAAAGGTCTGGGTAGGACTCTCTGGCGCAACACTTAACTGGTTTGAATCCTACTTGAAGGACCGAGAATACTTTGTGTCTGTAGCTAATTACACATCAGAGCTGACTAGGGTGATGAGGTTTCCCCAAGGTTCAATACTGGGGCCTCTTCTGTTCAACATCTACATGCTTCCACTGGCTCAAATTATGGAAAACAACAAAGTGTGTTATCATAACTATGCAGACGACACACAAATCTACATAACTATATCACTAGCGGACTATAATCCCATACAAGGGCTGAGTAAATGCATTGAACAAATCAACAACTGGATGTGCCAGAATTTTCTTCAATTAAATAAAGATAAAACAGAAGTAATTGTTTTTGGTACCAAGGATGAACGATTGAAAGTCAGCGCTCAGCTTCAATCACTGATGTTAAAAACCACAAACTAAGCCAGAAATCTAGGTCTAGTTATGGATTCAGACCTCAACCTGAACAGCCATATCAAGACAATTACAAAATCAGCCTACTATCACCTGAGGAATATAGCAAGGATTAGAGGACTTATGTCTCAACAGGATTTGGAAAAACTTGTCCACGCATTTATCTTCAGTAGACTGGACTACTGTAACGGTGTGTTTACAGGTCTCTGTAAAAAGTCAGTCAGAAAGCTGCAGCTGATTCAGAACGCTGCAGCTCGAGTCCTCACTAAGACCTAGAAAGTGGATCACATCACTCCAGTTCTGAGGTCTTTGCACTGGCTTCCTGTCCAACAAATAATTGACTTTAAAATCCTGCTCTTGGTTTATAAAGCACAGAATGGTTTAGGGCCTAAATACATTTCTGATATGCTGCTACCTTATGAACCATCCCGACCCCTTAGGTCATAGGAGTCAAACTCAAGGCCCGCGGGCCGAATCCGGCCCGCCACGTCATTTTATGTGGCCCGCGAGAGTTCGAAAAGGAATATATGATTGTCTTAAAATTAAAGTCTATGCTGCTTTACAATGTACAGTCACCATAAACTACATCTCCCACAATGCATGTTGATTTTGTGACCCGCGAATGAATGGCTTCCTGCCACTAGAAAGCAGTGTTTCCATTTCGGCGTTAAACTGAAGCGATTTGAGTTGAAAAAGATCACCAAATAATCCCAAAATATCCAAGAAGAGAAAGATTGATGCAGAGGGAAAGCGAATACATGTTTGTGCTTCAAGGAGAAAAAACGGTCTGTGTTATGAGGCGTGTCGGTGATGAAGGAATACAATGTACGTTGGCATTTTGATACCAAACACAGAGCCAAGTATGCTAAATTTAGCCTCCAAGAAAAATATAAAGTTGTCCAAGAATTCAACCTAGACTCGCCGGAGAGGGGGCGTGGCTTATCTCCGTGGAAATAGTTCATTTCCGCCATCCACCGTTGAAGAAATAACCACTATTTCTGCTTTGTACATGTTGTGGAAGTCCCACAAACGTCGGAACATCAAACGCCCTCGGGTCTGAGTTCATAATATCATCCGTCGCCGCACACAGGAGCCATGTAAAGGTGTGTGAGCAGGTCTGTCATATAAAGGTATGAGAACATGTGTTCTATGTAAAGATGTGTGAGCAGGTGTTCTCTGTAAAGTTATGAGCAGGTGAGCCCCAGACCACATCTGTCAGACATGTTTTTAGCAGATCACAATTATTTGTTGTACCAGAGTTATGTCCCTCTCAACTGTGACAAAACTTTGAACAAAGTTAATGTAATATTGTCTGTTATTTTCTTTAAAACTTTGATCTTTGATAGATTAATGTGGGTTTCTTAAACCTAAATTAAAAGGATTTATGTTATAACAGAAAAGAAATTTGCTTACATACATTTATACATTTATATAAATGCATGTACTATATTTGTAGATTTGAATAAACAATAATCAAATGCAGAGACAGTTATTTAACAATATGTTAGGGAGTAGTTACATTTATACAGTCTTACAGTTACAACTGACCCTTTGAGGGCAACCATAATGCTGATGTGGCCCAGGGTGAAGATGAGTTTGACACCACTGCCTTAGGTCGTCTGGGACTGGTCTACTTTCTGTTCCAAGAGTCAGAACTAAACATGGAGAAGCAGCGTTCAGTTTTTCTGCTGCACATATCTGGAACAAAGTCCCTGAAAGCTGCAGGTCTGCTGAGACCCTAAACTCCTTTAAATCCAGATTGAAGACTCTTCAGTTTGCTGTTGCCTTTAATTGAACCAGATTCAAGGATCTTAATCAATTTCTGCATCTCACTACTGTATTTTATTTCTTAAACTGCACTGCAACTTTTATTCTATTTTTTAGCTTTTTAATGTTTTACTAACTGTTTTTAATGTTGTTTTTAATGTTTAAATGAATGTTCTTAATTGTTCTTGTGAAGCACTTTGAATTGCCTTGTTGTTAAAACAAGATAAACAGGATAGGAAACAAAAGTTAGAAGGGATCAGTTAGAAGAACAAAGACAACAACAATATTAATTAAGGGTTGGAGGTTGGAAATAGACTTGTGAGAACTACCTGTTGCAAAGCAACAGCAAGGCAATATAAGGACAGAAAGCCCAAGTGAGTCGGAACTAAAGCAAGACAAAGTAAGGTCAAATGTAAAGATAAAACAGTCGATGAAACAACACAACTAATTGATAAACAATAAGAACAAAAAAACAAATATGTTATGAAAATACAACATTTCGATTGTCATCTGAATACAACTAATATAAAAAAAAGAATCATAAACCTCGATCCTCACACTTATTTAGGGCCTAATAAAGCTACAAACGGATTGTAGAAAGATGCAGATCTAGCAACGAAATTAAATTAAATTTCAGTTTATTACACATCTGCATCAGAAGCTCGGATTACAACACACACACACATTACTCCTCTATATCTTTACAAAGCAAATAGTTGTTTGCTGCTTTATTTCTGTTCAAAATTTCACATATAGCTCATTTAAGGGGTCACACTCCAAAAGCACTGAGCTGGGAACCAGTGATCTAAACTGATGGCCGTGCTTCATCAACTCTTTTTTTAATTGGCTGAAATATCACACAAGTATAAGACACTGACGCCTCAGTAGGCCATTACCAAACTCCGTGTAATGTAATGTCTCAAATATTTCTGTCTGATTTTTCTGTTGAAAAGAAATTTCAGGAGACAAGGCTCAAATGAAATGAATGTTTGATTCACACCGCCGCAGAAATGGATTATCCTCCCTGTTAAGTGAAAGTAAAATTCCCATCTTGGGGCTTTCACCGCGAATGTGTTCCACAGTTGCAGATGTGCTTGCTCACTTGTCATGGCCTTCGAGTGTAAAATGATTCAGAAGTAGCCTCAGGACAAGATTTGCGATAGAGTACATTTTACAAATGACAGGAAAATAGAGAGGAGCCATCCCTGAAGCCCAGACAGGACTCAGTGTTCCACAACACTCTTGTTTGATTGTCAAGGATCGCTCAACTCTCAACCTGCTGCTCGCACAGCTGCAGTTTTCGCACCTCTTGCCCCCCGGAGAGACAACTCTTCAAAACTTCCACTTCCTGCAACCTGGATGACTTTTGCAACCTAGTGTTTGTGACACAGAGCTCCTCTGTCAAATAAACAAAAATATCATAATATTTCACTCGCACATTTATTTATTTTTTTCATGGCTGAAGACTGTTGTGTTCTCTCGCAGAAAGGTTTCATTGGCCAATATTAATCTTCCCTAAAACCCTTGAACTCACATGTCAAGACCATGTATTAGTATAGACATCTGCTCTCAGCCAGGAAATGTCAATCAGATATGAAACGGGTAGAATCCAGACACAGATATCTGATAAAAGCTTAACGGCATCCCGCTGAAGGTGATATGTGCTCCATCTGCGATTCAAAGAGAGATTCTTGTTGGAGCTTTCCCCGGCTCAACTGGGATTAATGGGACAGGACGCATCCTTCCTCTGCCAGCTGCAAAGAGTTGTATATGACTGGGTTTTGATCAATATGAGGTCGAGAAGGCTGGTACAGATATTGGTGGTTTGATGCTGCTGATAGCGAACATTCCTCACATCCTTAAAGTTGCACTAATATATAATGTATATATTCCAAATATTAACAATGGATCAAATGACTATGAGTGATGTGAAAGCTGTCTCTTCCACTGGCAGACCCGCAAAGAATTATCACCAGATGGAAGTTTCACTTTCAACTCATTGCTTTGGTTTGACTTCTCTGGTGAAAAAGGCTTTGATAAAGCCACCGTGTATGCTACCCGTCCCAGCCTCAAACAACAGACAGTCAAAGGTAGCCACCAACTGGTGAGCACTGTGAGGCATAATGAGAGCCAAAAGTTGGTAGAGACCAAACATGAGCTAAAAGGTAAATGAATAGGAATTACCTTCACCAGCTTGCAAAAAACACGACTTTGACTCGATGGTAATGTTGCTCCATATCTGCTGGATGAGTAAACAAGGAACTGTTTACTAATCATTTCATCACATCAACCCAAAAAGTTGTGTCAGATTTTATGTTTTAAGAGAACATAAAACAGCCTGAAAATCCTGTTTTGTGCTCCTTTCCTGTTTACTGCCAATGCACTCAACACACAAATGAAAATAACGCTTCATCATTTTTATGCAGCACAATAGTGAACTTTATTTATGCAGATAGTTTTAAAAACAAAAACAGATGAGGGTTATAAAATGATAAACACAAGAGCACCTAAAGTACACAAGCATTACTGCATGTTCCTTTCTGATAATTGAGTGTATACTTCATATGAAAATGTGCAGATCAAAGCCTACTTTGCTGTGTTCCTGTTAGCATTGTCAGATTTTTCTTCCTTCCTTTTAGGAAAACAGTTATTGTTTCTATATTGTTGGCTTCTTCCCTGGACATGAAGTCCCAACAGGACAATTATGTGAATAGGATCAGAGTCAGCCAATAGGATCTGGGATAACAGAGTTAACAGCAGCTATAGTTAGCATGGCCCCAGCAATCAATATAGAATATGTGTCATCGTATCTCTTTTCTAAAAAAAGGCAGTCAAAGGATCAAAAAGTATAACTCTGGCCCAAAGTGTTAATAAACGTCCTAATACTGGCCCCTTGTTATTTTGTTCCAGTAATGGGCCCCCTTCTTTCAGCCTCCTGCAGCTCGAAATTAACATATTTTTCTTGCTCTTATTAAAGAATTTCAAAATAATTTGATTTCTGCCTGGAACGAGGGGAATGGATTGCAGCGGAGCAGCTACAAGTCTCAACCCAATTAGTGACCTCGTTCACTGAGCCCCCCCCCCCCCCCGCTACTCCCCCCGCCCCCTCCTCCTCCTCCTCTCTTCATCACACTTTCTATTCACTACCACCCTTCATACCCCTCCACCCTTCTATCCCCTTCCTTTCTTCTCCGCTGGACTTTCTATTCTCCCACTTCTCTCCTCTCTCCTGTTTCTCTCCTTTTCTCTCTCTGCACAAATGAGTCCATTTCGCCCCAGGGATGAGACGACGGTGGTTAAATCAGATAGGGGCGAGGTTATATTTGGACTGTGGCGAGAGAGAAAGAAAGAGTGAGAGAGAGAGGGAGGGTGAGAGAGAGAGAGAGCGAGAGAGAGAGAGAGAGAAGCATCAAACAGCTGGGTGATGACTGCATGGCCTATTTTACATCAGCAAATTGGCTGAAAGTGGATTCCCAGGGCACATTGAGCTGACAATATTAGCAATATTAGTTTAATAAAAAGCTCAAACTCATTTGAAGCCGCCTCTCTAATTACCACTTACACACATGGATAATAATAATAACAGTGAAGTGCGATGATGAGATTGTGGGAAAAACTGGAGATTGATCTGTGACCTCCAGCCAGAATTATCAATATAAACTGGAAATAAACATGAATTCATGCTTTTACGCCTCCAAAGGCCCAACACTCATCACTCCCATCAGTTGACACTGCTTGCTAAGCTTCAGACTACAGGTCATCAATCAAGGCAGAGATTGGAGCAAATAAAGCACTGTTTAACTCAACGACCTAAATAATCATGTATGAGTGTCATGGTGTTTTCCTTTTTGGACTGCTGTTTGTGAAAGGGGGAGGGAGGTTTGGGGGGGGGATAATCTTTGCAGACTGGTTTTCAACAGAATAGAAAATGAAAATGGTTCAGTTCTCCTTTTAGATGTTGCTCCATCACTATTTCCGTTTTCTTCCCTCGGCATTGCAAAATACCTTGAAGTGTCACCTGGAAACCACAGCATCGCCCTCGCCAACTTCCATGATTCAAACTTATGTAACGATGTGAAGTGCGTTGAGTCATTAAGAAAAATAAGTGCGGATGCCCAGAGGGACCGCGGTGGACTTGGCAAAACTCAAACCAGTTTTGAGCTTGATCGGAGACCACTTCTCCTGACTGAGACCAGATTCAACAGCAGCTTTCAGCCTCCTGCAAGAGTACCAAACTCTGCCTCATGAGCTTAAATACCGCCACAGATTTAGTTAGGAGCAACAGATAATGCTGAAGTACTGTTTACGTCCAATAAACTATTCATAGTGGATAACATGGTAGAGAGAAAATCCAACTGGTCCAATGGGGGAAACATGGATTTAAATACTGTGGTTCTGCTGAAATACTAAAATGAAGTAATTATGTGTCATGTGAATTCACAGAGAACAAGCGCCACGGTCTACTTACCTTTTTAGCCTCTTTAACCTAATTGTTTTGGTTTCATTAATGTATATTTCAGTCCCATCGCTCCCGTCCACATTTTTTCCAAAAGCTGTCGACAGCTGTTTTCATCAAACAAGCTCAACCGCCAGCTGGCAACGTTTGCTGGCTGGTGAAGAAATACAAATACCTTACAGCTTAAGAGTTAGATGTGTACTTGGTGGAAACCAAAACAGTGCTAAAAGAAGAGTGAATATTGGACATATGTTTACGAAGTGAACCCTGATGGCAAAAATTGATTATTTCAGCTTTAAATTGCCTTGTCGTCGTTGGAGTGAAGTTGCTTTGACTTTAAAACACACCAACAATGCTAAAATTAGCCATTGGTAATATACTGGGCCATCTATTTCTGACTTCATTTTGTTGTGAGGTACATTACTTTGACTGATAACTGCCCTCCATACAAAGTACATAACATCACATCTAGATATTGATTTAACAACGCTGCTATTCTGGAGTTTGAAAGACGATTTCTTTCCTCTTTTGATCTACAACATTGCTTTTTACCATCAGGTTTTAGAGCAATCAAAGAGCCAGCACTTCTTCTTTCAGTGTGCGAAATGCGAGAGATAGATTCTCTCTGTTGCTTTCCTGCACCAACAATTCATCAATCCTACGGGGAGAACAGAGGAGGCAGACGGGCCGATTCTCCCACCACACAGTTGCTACAGAAGAGCAAAATCCATTGCAACTTGATAAGAATGACATCTTGTTGCTACCGCTTAGAAGGCTTCATGTGTTTATCCGCTTTCAACAGCCACATCCAAAGTAGCTTATGAATTTAAGATCAACCATACATTATGTATACAAGGAAGTTCTCACTTTCAGCAGAGTTGCATTATTACGAATGATGACTGATACTTATCGGTAGATTTAGTGGAGTGTTTGCCTTCGGGGTTGGCCCACTGTCATAATAGTTTACGAGGACAAAAAAGTCCACTGTCCAACTTTTAATTGCTACATGAAGTCTGATGTGGACAGTTTTACTCGGTACGTTAAAGGACGAGTACAACAAAAAAATACAATTCTTCATTTCTGAAATAACTTGATTTAAGATCTAATAACTTTAGCGGATACAAAAGGGGATTTTAGTTTTTTCTCTGTCTGAGCCTTAAAAGTGAGTTTACCCTCCGCTACCTCTCCACAGGTTTTACCAGGTTCACAACAAAGAATTATGTATTCCTCCACACCAAGAAAACCATGACACCATTAGGGAAATGTTGTTTTATTTGACATTATCAACAGCTTCTCAGGTTGACGACAAATCCCACTGCAAAAGCCAACTTTGATGAAATGCAAAGGAAAGAACGCCGGCTGTCAAAAACTGTTGCCGCGAGAGACTCATAGTTCAATATTGAGATGCCACACATTTCCTCCAAGATTTAATTTTCTTCGTGAATTGCAGAGTGAGAAAGTAATCATACGGCTGCGTGTCATCATTTAGACCCGTTGTCATCCCAGAATTACAATTTCAATATGGCTGCACGCATCTGTCATCCCCAGATTAGACTTTCCATCACCGCGGCTCTCATCCAGCAGGTGAAGTATAGGTGGAGTACATTATATAACTAACAAAGCATTCAGTCTGAATTGTTTTTTCTGTCTGTCACGTCGGTGATTTGTACAGCCCTGGCAGCTATTTGTCATAAACAATATGGTCAGTGATGTATGTTATATACATGTAAATGCCAACAAAATAAGTGTCCACATTCAAATCACAGCGAGAAGATGATTTATTCGGTTTGAAAACAGGGGGCACGCACCCATCAGTATCTGTAATAGCACAGAAAAAGTGCAAGATTGATTTTTCTTCTTCCGTCTCTCTCTGATAAAACTCTAGTATTAGTGAAGTAATTCCAACCTCTATTTAAGTATAAATTGCATGTTTCATGCGTATAACTGACTGGTTCCTCACACTGTTATTAGTCACCAACAGAGACAATCAAAATGATTGCCATTTATCTCTCGCATTCGCACACAGACTAACAAAGATCATGGATCTCATCAGTAAGGCTATGTGTGCATTCATGCATTTGTACATGTGCAAATGCGTTGAGGGGTTGGGGTTTTTGTCCATTTGTTAAGACCATGAATAATAATAAGCAGCCCGCACAAAGTAATAGATGAGATTTTCGATGGTAGTCAACTATGTATTGTGAGGAGGGCAGCTTGCTACACCTCTGCATGAGTAAGTCCAAGGTTTTTTTTTTTTAGAATTGTGAGTAAGCAATTAATTTGACATACTGTACATGATGTGACTTTATGAATAGGATAACTCTGTTGTATTGCTCACGGTTTAGGGGGTCCTTTTTCATCATGATGTGCTTCGTAATTAGTCATTTGGTTGAAGCCCCCATCCTCCCCCACCCCCCCCGATTATTTCATGTGACCAGACACATGACATGGTCGGAAGGTAAGCCGATGAGGAATGTCGTGGCTAAAGCCACAGTTAACTGTCTCTCCTCGCGCATGATATTTTACTTACCGTCAACAAATCCACATGAAAAGACTGAAACCAACAACGTGTTATTATGTCTCTCAATACTTTCCGACCAGTCGATGGATTTCAGCCCCAAGCCTATTATTTCCTGAAGGTGTAATTAAAAAAAAAAAAAAAAAAAAACTGGTCACAAATACATACACTGTGGTTATTAGCTTAACATTACTAAAACAGGAGTTAATAGTGTATATTTGTTGTGGACTATTTTCAGCCGTGAATGTGGTGTGCTGCAAATCTTTATACTGTGTGCCAGGAAGTAGTTGTATGTGGGATACACTCAAAATAAACTACAATGCCCATGTTCATTCCATCAATGTCGGCTGGCCCACCACTTCGGTCCATCTCAATAACATTTATTGCCATGAAATACGGTACATCCATGTGGAGGGATCCCAATCCCCGACTTCTTAGTGCCACCATGATGTTGACATTTGTGGTTATGAGTAAAACGTCTTCACACATAATGGATGGACTGCCATGAAATGTGGTCAGACATTCATGTTCCCCAGAGGATGATTTCCTGTGACTTTCCATCAAGAGCCATCAATGGGTCAAAATTTCAAATGGTCCAATACTTTGGTTTAGGACCAAAACCAGCAAAATAATGACATGGCCAGCGGCTCCAGCTTTACTTTGAATTTAGCAGTGATGGAAGAAATATTCAACTAATTCACTGAAGTAAACGTAGTAATACCATTGTATAAAAATACTCCATTACAAGTAAAAGTCCTGCATTCAAAGTTCCGCTGAAGTAAAAGTATTAGCTACAAAACATGTGCCTATGTATTACTTCTAAAATCCTAATTTGAAAAACTAGTCACTATAACTTAGATAAATGTAGCGAAGTAAAAGGTTTCTTCCAAACTGTAGTGGAGTAGAGGTATAAACTGGCATAAAATAGAAATACTCAAGTAAAGTACAAGTACTTCAAAACGGTAGCATATTTAAGTATAGCACTTAGGCTTACTAAGTTGTACTTATTGCTTTCCACAACTGGCTTTTAGGGATAATTAGCAAATGTTAGCAGGTTATCATGAGAAATTTGGATGGTGAACATGGCAAACATTATTCCTGCTAAACATCTGCATGTTTACAGAACCAAGGATGCAGGAAGAGGAAAAGGCAAAAAAAGGGCTAATTAGTAAGATCACTTCATCGTTGGTTTATTCATGTTTTTGAGATAGATATATATATATATTTTTTTTTTTTGTAATCTTTAAAAGATGGTACTTTGTCCAAACTAAGGCCTTTCCTGGTGTATGGTTTGTGAAACATGGATATGCTACCGCGGCTGTCAGAGGCTTTATACCCAGCCGCTGGGAGGCCACGCCCCCGGGTTTCCCCCCACTCACAGGGCAGACGGTGATTGGCTCATCGCGCCTGTCAGTCACAACTCTCTGCCGTTGCTTCCTGTGTGAGCTAGCGGACTCGGTCTGTCTGCAGAGAGTCTCCGTTTTGGGCAGGCGCCTCACTCCTCAACTTTTTACCGGAGATTTTTTACCACACTTACGTTACATTTGACACGGTTTATACCACCTGAAAATGGATTTCTGAATGGAATAACCCGAAAGTGAGTCCGACGTGAGTGTATTAGACCGTTTGAAGTCATTTTTTTTGTTGCTCGAGTTGTTGAAGGAAGAGGGGAAAATGCCAGTTGCAACTCTTCTGCCTTTTACCGCGACCCCGAATCGGAAGTCAGCCAGCCCGACCTCTTTCAGGTTGACAGAGAAATTCATTTTGTTATTAGTGTTTAGCGCGTTTATAACCCTGTGTTTCGGGGCCATTTTCTTCCTCCCGGACTCGTCCAAGCTGCTGAGCGGAGTTTTCTTTCATTCCTCCGCGGTGGAGACCAACACCCGCACCGGTCCGGACAGCAGCGACCCGGGGTCGGCTGGGAACGACGACAGGGTCCTGGCCAAAATTAGAAAAGACCACGAAAAAGCTCTGTTAGAGGCCAAGGATACTCTACAGAAACGGCCCGACGAGATAAAACAAGACATTTTGAACGATAAGGATAAAGTTGCGAAGGAGAGTGTGGGTCAAGGTGGGAACGATGTCAATAATTTACCTTTCGTTGAGTATCACCGCCCGCCCGGGGCGACTGGACACGAGCCCCAGGACCCCGAAGCCAAGGACCGACGGGCGAAGATCAAAGAGGTAAGGATCTGTTGAGCTCGCGCACTCCGTTCTGTTGAGGGTCAGAGTCCCGCCAAACTCCCCCCTAAAATCAGGCATTTTTTAAATGTTCCTCGTGCTTATGGCAGTTGATATACAAGTATAACATTACTCAACCGCTTACTCGATCCTCCATAACCCCCTTTACCATTCGGTGCATATATAGTCCACCAAGGAGCACTAACGAGGATGATATTTTAACTTTTACATAATGTTCGCTGGTTGTCTGTAAAGCCCTCTACGCCGATAGACCTCGCGGAGAGCGGCGGCAATGAGCGTGCACCAAGTACACAACTAGTGTTTTTACTGAGTAAACGCGGATCACTTATAGTAGCCGAAATGTGCCAAACATCTCGTAGGGCTTAGCCGAGGGTCTTACGCATTGTTGGGATTCCCCACGTTCACCTGCCGGTGCATGTGACACTTTGATTTTACGGCTTTTTCCAAAGGAATTCGGCGTGGCGTTTTTTGTTTTTCCACGAAATTGAACAGCAGTCAGTTCCTGTGTAAAGAGTCCACCGCCCCCTCCGGACTGCCTTACCTGTCTTTCAAGTTTCCGGTGTCGGGACAATACGGAGCCGGTTTAGAAACCTCCTCCGATCAGTCAACACATGGGGGAACAGTGCCAATCGTGGATGTGAAAGATAGAACATCCTTTTTTTTTATAGCTTCTCACAGATCTCTCAATTAATGACCTAGGTAAGTGAACTCAACCTGCTTCTTTTGAAAGCCTCACCAACTATCATTATAATAATTATTATAACTAATCATCATATAATTGTAAGTGATTCAAATTACTATAGTCAGCCTCATATTTATTTACTGAGATAGTGTCACAGTGACCCCATCCCGTAGGCCCATATTGCTTTCATTCAATAGCTTGTGTGGCCCCTGATGTCCCATCATTCCACACCTTGAAAGTCAAATTGAAGCCTTGTAGTCTGCAGCAGGGTGGGGGAAAACACACCAACAGCACGTCCTGCGTTATTGTGTTGCACTCAGTGCACTGTGTGAGGAGGAAACAAGTGAAAAGCCCAGTGGTGAGGTCTCAGAGGGGGTTTCAGGTGGCTGCAGAGGGTGCTAAGTCACGCTGCTGCATGATCTGTGGCGTTGTGATCTCAGCTCTCTGACACAAAAAATATCCTCACTAAGAATTTCAACCAAATCTAGATGGAGATTGCATTAATATTTTAAGTTTTATTTGACAAAAATGAGATATCCCACGGCGGTTTTGGAGAGCAGTTGCCGTAGATCTGCTCAGTGAGGTGATTTCCATTTACTCATTCAGGTGGTTAAGTGCTAGACTCACGTAGAGGACCATTGAGTGTGTGAGCAGATACGTGTTGGGTGTCCTGACTGAGCACACGTGGCTGGTGTCAGGCATTCAGTTGGACTAATATTTGCCTTTCATTGAAAATCATTTTAAAATTTAGATAACTGTAGGTCAGTATGGCCCAGAGCTGATGTGATGGTGGATATGACTTCCCCGAACAGCCTCTGTGGTGTCTGTGGGGCAATGCCTTTATACTGACAAAATTAAATAAATTATATTTTATAGCTCTATCACTCAGGTGTCTCTCTGGCTGCAAACGCTGTCCCGGAATCTTGAAAGAGCATTGCTTGTATTTGGTATTAAAGATACACAGTTTGAAATGCTGATTGGGGCACGTTTCTGACCTTAACATGACATCACCTGTCACTAAAAGGTCACGCTGTCGATCGTGGTATTAAAGACACCGTCTCAACGAGGGGCCATACCAAGCAGAAAATGATACCAAGAAAATTACAGTTTACCGATAGTGTGCATGCTCCTGCCAACTGTTTGTCATCACATAGGCTATGTCACAAATCTAATGTATTTGTAGTACAAATGCACAATCCCAAGGTATGAGGACTTAAGCATTAATTTAAATAGACTTTCTTCCGAGCCCTGAAGGTGTTAATACCAGTGTTTAGGTGGAATAAGGTGGCATTATTTCTATCTTTGATCTAACCTAAACTCTAGCACAACCCCTAATCCCAAATCTAGTCCCTCCCAGCTCTCTGTTCTGTGTTTTGAAGTTCAAATGTGAACTTTGTGACTTTGCAAAAAACAACGGCGAGCCGGGAGAAAAGTCAACACAGCATCGTCCCCCACTGAAATACTGTTTTGAAGGTTTCTTGTTTTGTCAAGACAGCAATCTGTGTTTACAAAGTGCAGTGGAAACGCAGATTGCCTCGCTCTGGGCTGTTTTTTTTTAAATGGCCAAATATTAAATTAATTTAAATCTGGAAAAAAAAGTACCTCTGGTGCCAAAGGCATCAGACTGAATATTTCCACAAATTGCAATGATGCTGCTTTTTGAAAATGTTTGCAGTTCTAGCAGCATCCCTGATGCATTCGGGTCAGTACATGTTGTCCGCCTGTTTATTTTCAAAACATGTTCATCAGCTGGTGATCTGTAGTTGACATCAGTAGTAAAACAGTGCTTTAAATAGTAAAATAAACAGCTGTCAGCTGGAGATCGCCTGCTGATTCCTGGACTTAAGTGTCAACGTCATAATTTGGTCGGACTGCACTGATACTGGACATTGGACATCTAGCCTAATCTATTCAATTCAATTATATATGTTTATACCAGAGTACAAACATGGGGTTTCACAGAATGGGTGCTGCATTAAAAACGTTGACACTTGAAGGGCACTGAGAGGTTAGTTAAAGTGACGTTCCTGTTAACAGGCTCAAGCAGATCATGTCGGGATAATGATTACCACCCTAAAATACTTGGCAATGAATGGCTACTCTCTGACATCATCTGACATCCGGTTACCGTTCCTGTGCGACAGCTGCTTGGATTGTGAGGGTTGTGGTTTGTCGCAGAGAGGAAAGGACAAGAGTGTCCATCTGTAACTAGCTGCATCTTAATCTCTGTTTGTTCAAAGTACACCCACAGTGTTGCAGAAATGGCCCATGACAGTGCAATATTCTATGACAGGAAAACAAAGGCAAACGTCTGGCAAAACCTCCAACCTAATGAAGCAACTAATGAACAACTTGGGGGAAGACAGTGTGATGCACGGGGCGTGTCAGAGACGACGACTCTGGCAGTCTGTCCGAGGCCGAATAGTTGTACAGCCTAAGCTGTACAGCTAGTAAACTGATCCGAGTGATTTTTTACTTCCCTCTGGTAAACTTGTCTTGGGCTTTTATTGGCAAAGTTAAGAACAGACTGAGTGGATCTGGTGCTCTTTGTCAAAGTTGAAAGGAGTAATACAGATTTGTTGTACACTATAGTGTACATTTTGAATATGGCAGTTCCACACAACGTTATTGGTTGATGTCTCGTTCTGGGAAAAAATTAATTACGTCGCTTTTCCGCAGGATAATAACCGCATTCTGTGTGAAAGTATTTGACAAAAACAATGGTTTGAAAAAATATATTGACGTGCAAATTAATCCGACAAAAAAAATTGAATAAACAGAAGTTGATCTTTATTTATACTGTAAAGCAGAACAATATGTGGACAAATAGAGGTTATATAATGTTCTACTGAATCCCAGGAAAGTGTGTGAATCAGCATTATTATGAATTGTAAGGTCATTCCCATAAAACAACAACATAGTTTTGATCAAATTTGAAATGGATACATTCTCAGCAAACTACATCATCTTGGAGGTGAAGAACATTTGATACGGGATGTTTAAGTAAACGTTGCCGACTGTGTCAACCGATATCACTCCTCCCTTAACATCCAAGACACGTCTGTTCCTGTTATTATAATACGGGAGATTATATATATATAATATTTCCAACAAGGAAAACGCAGAGTGGATTTAACAAACCCGTTTGGCGTCACAGTTGGGATAAATAGCCCAAACAGTGTTGGATATGTCTCGTATGATTAAGCAGCAGTTATGACGAATGTCAGCACATGGGAGTTTTTCATTTTCTCATGTCCCTGTTTCACAACTTGAGTCGTGGCTTAGTTGTGGTTTGAAGTGAGTAGACCTGGTGAAACCTGCCGCTAAGTTCTGGTTTTGATGGGAGATAATTTGGACGTGCTGGTCGAGTATGTTTTGAGGTATTCAGTTTGTCTCTAGAGTAGACAAAACACTGTTCTAGATTATCTGCATGTCAAAACATCCAGATAAAAAAAAATAAATACGCTGCAATACGAGTGTAACACCGTTTGTGTTGGACTCCTCGTGTAATTTTAGGATTTCAAGTTTTCCGGCTTCAGTTTATTCACTTGGAACAACACTTTAAATTTAAATAAAGCAGTAAATAATGTTAGTGTGATCTTTTAGTGTAACTGGGATCAGTTGATCTCAGGTTATTTGTCCTGAATGCAACCAAATTAGGATGTGGTTAACTTGTGCATAAGAATCAAAGTCCAAATAGGCTGACATCATTTGCAGTCAAAAGATATGTGACAAAGCAAATATATATATTTGTGATATTTAGACAAGCATGCATTTGACAACATGCTGTTTTTTTTATCCTTCCTTACTTTTTTTTTTTTTTTTTACATTTTCTGTACTTGCGGCTCAGTAACTCCGTTGACCAAGACGCAGCCACAGCAACATGCTCCGGCATGATCCCCTTCTCCTCGGGTGGCCTGGTGTTATTAGACGGAAGCTTCTTGAATTATTTGAAGACGAGGCTCTGTGGAAGGCGCTTCTTACTCAACCTCGCCACCTTGTGACCCAGTTATCCAGGGATCTGGCCCGCCACGTTGCCGTCTCGGTGGCGGTCTCGGTGGCGGTCTGAGTGTTGTGTTTGTGACAAGCACGGGGACGGGCTGCGGGGGCCACTCTGTAAAGGATAGACTAACGGCTTTTTGTGAGTGACCGCCACAATCCCACAATCAGCCAAATCGGTTTGTCTGCTTCAAATTAAAGGCCCTCTGGAGAGCCCCCCCTCCCCGCAGTCTAGGGGCCTGGGCTGTCGTTTGCTCTCCGAGGCGAGAGCAGCGGGGGGGCGGGGATAATAATGAAAACCCCTCGGCTGATAAACAGGGAAAATCAAGGTTGATGGGGTCGGTCGATGCTGGATGCTAGAACACCTGCGTTATTTGACACAGTAAACTACTTTCCCCTCCAGTAGTAACATGTTTCTTACCAGCTTGAAGTAGATTGCATCTCAGGATTGCCACCGCCGTAGCACCCCTGGAATATTATTATATATCGAGCAATGTTTTCCCATCAGGGACTTCGGGAAATGTGTCAACAATGGGACAGAGTTCTGTTCAAAATATTCTTTTAACAAGTTGCATGAAGTGAATCAGTGAAATGTGTGTTTTTCTGATTCATTTCACCACACACTTTCACCCATTTAACCCTCGTTAGCAGTCAGTCTGAAAGAGGTTAATGGTCAACCTGTATGCGTGACCCTGCGCCCGACCAAGCTAAACTGCAGGTCAGACACTGCGTGGCTTTGGTTAGAAAGGCGCCTCTTTTCCAGATTTAAACCCAATTTAACAATATTGAACATTAAACCGCATTTAACCGACCCCTTTAACAGAAGTAGAGTCAAAGTAAAACCGAATGTACATGAGTTGATGTGAAGAAAAAAAGGGATGCAAGTGAAATTGAACCTTTTTGTTTTGGGTAATTATGTCATAACATGTTGTGTAATTCTGTGGTTTAGGACTGAACTTCTGGATTTACAATTGCTGACTGGAGTTTCTTTGAATGGTGACGAGCAGAGATTGACCTGTGGCTTTCTTCTGTATGCGTCATTTTCACACTTCCTGTATGAAAAGGGTTCTCAGTGCGGGAATTCCAGACCGCCGATCAAAGAATTGACAAACCGTTATATCTTGGTGTTTGTCCTTTTAGTTATGGAATGTTGTGACATGTCCTATCACAATCACAGAGTAGACCTTTTACAGCAGACATTAAAGTGTGTCTCCTGAACACACATTACCTGCCGTCATTTTCACACACTGTATTTTAAACACTTGATCTTGCCTGTTCCCCGTCTACCAGTGTCTTCACAATCCATATCTAAAGGTTGTTCAATTACCGCACTCCTGGGAAAACGAACCCACGTTGAATACAGACTCCTTGTCGGTGCCATTATGACATTTAGTGTTTTAGGCATTAGGTTGTAGTTGGCTGCCAAATCTCAGGCTTTAGTTCCACCACTACTCCTGGCCCCAAGTTACCTTGAATATAAATTGTCTTAATGAATTCCACAATCAAATTTACTATTTTTGGGGATTTTAAATCTATTCCTTCTCTATTCTAGTAATTAAGGCCAACAGACAGCTGCATCTTCACTGGTTCTTCTTCCAATCCAAAATCACACGTAATCTGTTACACTGTATTCTGCGTGGGGAGCCCCTGAAAACTCCCTCAAGGACCCCTGGGAAAACCTGGAATTTGCTCTGAGAACCCCTGCTGAGGCTCTTATCTTTGTGGCAGCATTTATTTCTTTGAAAAATATAATGAAATACGTGGTGCTAATTAATACACACAGACTCACCTTTTATGCTCCGAGCAACCGCTGCTGTCCTGTCTGACTCATCGTCGTTGTGTGTGTGAAGTTGGAGTTTGTTGCTTCTTAAGTATGCAGATGAGATGCAAATGGGTATTTGACTGGCCATAAGGACAGTGTGTCTGCAGTATTTACTCCTTTCAGCTCACCATCTTAAAGCCCGTCACCTCTGTCAGCAACTCTTCTTCTTTGAAATGCACAAACACACTTACAAAGGGGGATCTGTAAGCAACGGGTTACACACACACACACACACACACACACACACACACACACACACACACACACACACACACACACACACACACACACACTGTTCAGAGAGCCGTGGATTAGAGGCTGGTTGTTTGTAAAGGTTTCTCCTCCCTGTCCAAAGCCAACTGTCGAGTAAAGATGAAACATCAATCCTCTCTCCCCCTACCCCTCGCATCTCTACATGCCTGGCATTTCCTTACCCTCTCGTCTTTTTCTTCTTCAGGCTACAGTTATTTTTTTTGGTTCTCCCAACGTGATTGTTTTTTCTTCTGTGCGTGCACGTGTGGGTGCGTCTCTGCAAGCACGCATTGCGTTTCGCCCCCCCCCCCCCCACAAAAAAAGCCATTTTGCTGCTTCGCCAACCTTCAGAGCCTGAAATTAATTCTCTGTCTCTTTCTCGGGTTAACTTGGCAGCCTATAAGTCCTATTTTGGTATCGACCATTTGAACTAATTGCCTCTGGTTCCCTGGTCCCATTTCTGTTCTCTTTGTGTGTGTGTCTCAGATAAAGTCACCGCTCACCCCTTTAGGTGCTTTCTTTAATTATCTAATGGCTATAATAGCTGTGGCTGATGACCAGCACTACTGCTCCTGCTCCTGCACATGTATGTGTATGTACTAGGGCTGGGCGGTATGGCCAAAAATTCATATCACGGTATTTTGTAAGATTCTGGCGGTTTCACGGTATATCACGGTATTTTTTCCCCCTAGTAAACACATTCATTCATTGACGCCGAAAAGGACCGCCGGCCAACTGAACAGCTGTTCACCGCTCGCGTGGCTCTTCCGTTCTGTCTCTTCCTGTTTGTTTCACCTACATTCCCCTGGGTCCTAAGTCTGTACCCAGCATGCAGTTCGGCGGTGTAATTTTATAAATGTACCATTATTAGTGTTACAAATTGTTTATGTGTCACAAACTGTTGTGTCGTGGTGTTTTCCTGTTAAAGAGCATTAGTTGTGGGTTATTAATTGTTGTTATAAAGTTATAACCATGACTCCATCTCAATACCCGTAAGACAAGTAGCTCCGCTACCGCTGCGCCCTCAGCGGTGAGCTGTGAACGATATATTTTGCTGCCTGCTGAAGAGCGACAATAGTTGTTACGGCTATGCACCGGTATGACGGTATATGAAAAACTCATACCGTATGGAAATTTGAAACCGGTACACCGGTTGATCCTGTATACCGCACAGCCCTAATATGTACATCAATGTACTTGTGTGAGCGCTAATGTAGACTCCTTCCAGTCAGTGAAAGACCTGTTCATTTCCAATGCAAATTTGTAAAGTTGTAGAGAAGTCCATTGCTGCGTTTGTGTCGAACCTTTTGTGCCACTAATTTGAATAAGAGCCCAAACAGAATGAAACTGCCTGCTGGAAACACTTTGGCCCTTTGGGAAGAAATGCAATTGAACCTTTGCTAAGTCCCGCCCATCAAACACAGACTGGCCAATCATAGCGTACGGCTCTGCTCCATAGACTCTCCTGCGTCTCTTCATTTCCAGGCTGTTTATTTGTGGATTTGGAGCTAGTCGTGGTTAAACGCTGTGTAACAGTGATACTGGGTCCCAATCTCTGTGATGTTGCAGTTGACTTTTACACTGCGATCTGTAGGTTTCCTCTCCTGCGTCGCTTCTTTTTGTTTTTCCAAAAATCAGGTAACGGTTATGTGTGGTGGCTCTTCTATTTTTCGAGTTAATCAAAAAAGCATTGCATCTGTTCTTGCAGTATCTTTTTATTAAACCGATCTGCAGAGAAAAAGGAGACTGGCATCTGGTTCTTTTCCAAATCAACACAAATCACGGGAGAGCAATCTGCCACGGCACCTGCCACGAACGGTAACCGGCACGCTCATTGGCGTTAAAGCTGCGGCGTTTCAACTATATGTAAAGAACGTGCTTTAGCACCGCTGGTTGGGGTGCGTGCAAGATATCAGCTCGTTTTCTAGTTAAAGACCCCTATCAGTGTTTTGGATAAGAATTGCCCTTGATGTTGCAGCTGAGAGGCTGTTCTCCACTGCGGTTCCCACTTAATTTAGTTCATATTTACAGTAATATTCTATTCAGGGGAAAGATTTCACATGAAAATGCCATAATTTGAATTAATTCTTGAATGATGATATTGAAAGAAACTTTCACAGCGGACATTTGGTTGAAGCAGTCAATGGCCGAAGTTATGAATTGGAAATAACCCAGAGATTGTTGGCTACTGTAATAAATCAGGATGTCCACTGTCTTCCCACGTAAGCACAAATCTCGCTCTACCTGTAGCCTAAGGCCAGGGCGCTGGCTACAAGATCCAATAACGTATATTATAATAGTGTAATAAAGTCACAGTAAATATATAGTCCTACTGGATAGCCCGTAAGGCTTTAGGTATTTGAATTCCATATATTACTATGGATTGTTACAGCATGACTCTTATGAAGTCAGTGCTGATGGATTGGACCAGTGGTTGACTTTCGGGGTTGTTTCTAGGGGAGGCTGAGAATGAATCTACTCGTTCCAGGTCATGTTTTGGTTGCCTCCTGGCTCGCCGGGAGGGAATATAGACTCTAGAGCAAGAGTGTCAAACTCATCTTCACCCTGGGCCACATCAGCATTATGGTTGCCCTCAAAGGGCCGGTTGTAACTGTAAGCCTGTATAAATGTAACTACTCCCTAATATATTGTTAAATGACTGTCTCTGCATTTGATTATTGTTAAAACAAGTGTAAAAATATAGTACATGCATTTATATAAATGTAAAAACGTATGTAAGCAAATTTCTCTGTTATTATAACATGAATCCTTTTAATTTAGGTTTAAGAAACCCACATTAATCTATCAAAGATCAAACTTTTAAAGAAAATAACAGAGACAACATCACATTAACTTTGTTCAAAGCTTTTTTTTTTATTTGTGTTGTGAATGTTTCGCGAGAGTAGATTACAAACAAAGTCAATGACAAACGTGAATGGATGTAAATAACACAAATTTCCGCCGGGCGACGGGAATGACGCAACGCGAAAAATTTGCGTGACGCTGTGTCTTTAAAACCAATCAGCGTTGAGATGCTCCGCCCGTCATCACTGACGTCATGCCCTTGTTGAATCAGAAACTATGTAGGAGAAGTTGATAGTCTGGAAGCGGCTTCATCCAGACGCAGCTCCTGGAGAAGCTGTGTGCGGCTACGGATGATGTTATATTATGAACTCAGACACAGGGGCGTTTGATGTTCCGACGTTTGTGGGACTTCCACAACAAGTACAAAGCAGAACTAGTGGTTATTTCTTCCAAGGTGGATGGCGGAAATGAACTATTTCCACAGAGATAAGCCACGCCCCCTCTCCGGCACGTCTAGCGCCAATGACGCGATTAACACAAGTAGTCCTGAGAGTAAACTCACGTGAACATTTGCTTCGCTTTTGGTGTAAACTCAGCATAATAATAATAATATTATAATAATCTCGTGGGCCACATAAAAAGACGTGGTGGGCCGGATTCGGCATTTACATTTACATTTTAATTTACATTATACCAACTGAAAGACACACACGTACTGCCTCGCTAGGTTTTTCTTGCAATTTTTTAAAAAAATAATCATGATATTGAGTAAAGATAAAGTAAACATTGACAGAAAGATACAGTATTTAAAACCCAAATCAAAAGAAATCATAACTTCTTTTCAGACATTTCTTTCATGTCTTTGGGAAAACATATAGAAAGTCAAGGTTTAATTTCTATATTTTTTTTTCTTGTGATAAGTGGTCGTATAAAAGAGAGGATGGGGGGGGGGGGATCGTAGCGCCTGTTAAAATCTATACCTGGGATATTGCTTGTTGCATTAAAATTTTGGAATGGAAGCAATTTAAGAGCATTTTTGTGTGTCGTGATGCATGAAGTTGCCGGGTGATGCAGCCACCTGGCAGATGTCGTCTTAAGGCAGCGTAATCAATGACCTCGAAGCTGTAAATGCGCGAACGTCAATATTTCAAACCAACGCATGTTTTCATTTTTTATTTTTTATTTTTTTCATCTTCTGTCCTTGTAGCTGCTATATACACTCATAAAGCCATAGAGCCATCTGTCTGCTCCCTTAGATATTACATTTAATACGTGTTTTTAAGGGAAACTTTGCTGATTTCAGCTCTGTGTCAGTGACAGACTTTTGGGTTTATAGGGCTGGCTCCAGCTGTGCTGTGGCCCATTTTGTCTTGTGCTGCATTATACAATGGCGTATAGTTTGTCGAAATATGAACTTAAATTAAATAGTCAATTTGATCTTCTTTGGAGTAAAATCAATCGTTTAGATCAGTAGATTAATCGGTAAACTACTTGATCGGTTTATTTATATAAAATGAGTTGTTAGTGGCAGCTCTGCCTAAAACTCCCACTGGACTGAAATTAGTGCCTTTTTAAAATAGCTAGCGAAGTGAATGGTCAACAACGAAATCGCCAATAATCCTTCTGGCTCCCTTTTTGAACCACCTCCGTTTGACGCTTCAGGCCACTCTCTTCCGCTTGCAGCTCGTAGCCCGACAACAGCCAAACATAAACTGGTGGAGTCCAAAGAGAGACGTATTGCTAGTATTGCTAGCCCAACATCACAAAATAGAAATTAGAAGTAGAAAAAAAATGAAAAATGTATTTCTTTTGGGTTGGGCAACGGGAAGTCTTGTGGCGCTCCATATTATGTTTCCTCACTCAGACCTCCTGCATGTACAGCCTGATATTTTCAGCGAAAGGGGAGCTTTAGAGGTTCACTTTTCTTTACCCAATCCTATCAATACACCACAGGCTTTGGCCTGCAGCCTGGTATGGACCTGGTGTTCTGGTGTGTGTGTGGGTCTATGTGTTGGTGTCTGTGTGTGTGTCTTTGTGTTCTCCTCCTCTTCCTGCTGTGGGCAGCTGCCTATTGACAGATTCCAGTAGCTCTACAAATGTTATATGACCATGTTTTATTTGGCGCACAAGGGAGATATGAGTGTCCCCTGATCTGGTTTCTCTTCCCCTTTCTCTCACACTTTTTTCTTTCTTTCTCTTTCACTCGCCTACTCTCTTTACACACCAAGAAATCCTAGAAATACAGTAGATTTTCTTTTCTAGTGTGTCCTTAAGTTATTAGAATGCTTTTAGGCTCTTAGCATGAACTCCTTCAGTGGCTGAGCCCCTTTTCCAGTTTAATTTGAGAGGGGGTATTATTGAGACATGTACTTTGCGACTGTGCCTGTATTTCACTGGGAAGCCTCCCCGTTTTCTGCCTCTATTTACTGTGTTAATTATCTGTTGCTGCTGTTTGCTGTTAATGGAAACTCCACTCTTTCCCCCCATCTGTTTCACGTTAAAACCCTTCCAGTAGTTCAGAGGGCACAAATGCTTTCCCCTTTTGCTACAAGTTTTTTTTAATAATTTTTTTATTGTGAAACATCTGCAGGAAGTGTGTGAGAGCCATTTTAGAAGAGATAATCAGATCCCAGTTTTCAACCGGGCCGCTATCAGAATACAGAGAATTCTCAGTATTTAGGATGTACAGAATGAGGAGGTGCCAGTGTCGGGTTCAAACAACGCATGTGCATAGCTTTTGGATCATTAGCAGTCTGCAGTAGGACTGCAGGATTATTAGCATTCCTTATGCTATAGACAGTGATGTATGCTGAGCAGGGGGGCCTCTCAGTCTCATGGGACTTTGGGGGAACACACACACACACACACACACACACACACACACTCCTGTAAAATCTATTGCCATTAATGACCAGGCCCTGTGCATTTGGAGTAGCCGCCGTCTTCTCGACGAGTTTGTCTCGTCTTGCTCAGAGCTAACATTAACTAACACTGCTAGCTCATTAGCATCCCAAAAGGTTATTGGTTACATTCACAATCACTTCAGTAGTACGTGGGATATTGGAGAGTGAAACAAGGTGGGCAAATTGGCATTTAGCTTCAGGGTTTTTTTTAGAGTGGTGTTTAGAGTCTTAGGGGTTGGCAAAGGTCAATGAGGCGTTAAAATGGCCCAACGCAGCAGCGTTTTAGGTAAGGCGCTTTAATATCAATTCCGTTTGTTTGTAATTCACTTCTTTAGTCTCACGATCATGGTCATGTGACAGGATCTTACGACCAAGTGTTATCTATCTAAAGGATTTTGAATCAATGACGACAAGGATGTAGAGCAGTGCTTTTCCTGAAACCTTTTATATGGTTTATAAATCGTTGCTGTTCAGTGAACACCATGTACTTCACGGGTTTGTAGAATTCTCATTTGAAAAGCCTTTTGGATTATCTGGAGCTGAAAACAGACCCGTGACAAAATGCGTGTCAATCACATTGTAAACTCATTGTTTGAAGACCCGATACAATTGAATACTTTCCAGTTTTAATCCTGCGTCCCTGTATTCATTTTTCATTCATCTCTTGTTATATGGCAAATCAGTGTCAGAGTATTTTCGTACCAAATCCCTGTCTTTTTCCCCTGTCCGTGGAAAATTTGCAACGTTTTCCATTTCGTCCCTCCCTCTTCCTCTTCTTCCTCCTCCTGATCCAGCAACAGGTGAGAGACGTTTGCGTGGAGCCAATACTTCTCTGTAGCTCCATATCGCTCTAAACTCTAAAGCCCGCCCACTTTTCAGCAGCCCAATCGAATGCAAACGATTGGATTTTAAATTCCTCTTGTGGCTGTACAGCGTTCGAATATTCCGTTCTGCTGTGGACCACGTCACGGTACAGAAGCTTAAGACTCTCTGACTTCAGTTTCACTAGGACTTCAGGACCAATGGTTCATCCAATTAATCACTTTATGAACGCTAGAGGGAGGAGGAACAGTGTTTGGTTAAATCCATTTAGTAGTTGGAATGACAAATAAACTCAAGCTTCACCTGGTGTGACTCGTTATGGTGGACCGGAGCCAAGTAAAGGGACCACAACTTTTATCTGTGGCACACACCATATTTCATTCTTCATGCCAGCAGCCTGCAACAAGTGAAGGAATTTGTAATCTGTTCTCGCACAAGACCAGTGTTGCTGCAAGTGCTTCACAGGACCTGACAGACAATTTGAGTATGTAGCGCACAGTAAGGGGGAGGGGGAGCACAATTAGGGATGTAAGAGCACTTGCCAAGGTAAATACAGTTTAGTGGTTTGATTTGTCTTGATTACAGGTGTTAACATACTCTGTTGTGCACAGTTCAAGGTCAATTACTCATATATTAGGGGTGGGACAAATGCTCAATACTATAATGTGTTTTCTTGTGAGAGTGATTCATATTGTTGTCTTCTTCCCCCCCCGCCCCGCCCCATTTACTGCAGACTGATCTTCTCTATATCAGTTTAAATAGCACCGTAAATGCAGAACATATTGAACATTTATAGTTTGCCCGCAAGACGGCAACTGGATTTATAGCTAACTAATGTTGTTCTGGGACATTAAAGAGCATTTGCATAGAGAAAAATCTACTTGGATCTGGGTGGGCAGCCAAATAAGTCCTATTACTTTTTTTTGTTGTGTTCATGTTGGCAGTGTTCTTTTTGGGATGGGTGTGAAAATGTTCCCAAATGGCTGTTTTTTGTCCTGCTGACATCACCTGGCATGTGAGCCAAAATTCAAGCTACTATTCACACATCTGCTATTTGGGCTAATTGCGTATCGTCCGTCTATCATGTTTTGTTATTCATTATTACCACATACTCACTTTTCCTGTTCATTCGGCGGGTTGCTTTTGAGGTTGATCCGCCTGTCTCCACTTGCAGAGGCTCACCTGTGCCGCACATGAAGAATAAACAGCCCGTGCAAAGGCCAAGGACATCAATTTGTCATTTCACGTCCCGCCAACAAGTTGCCAATTTAGTCTTGGCAAATACAAACTTCTAGGTGTTGGCACAAACGGGCTGATTGCCTTCAAATGTTTGAGCTGGCTAGATTTTTGGAAAACCCTTTAGGCTGTGAGCCTCCAGAGGGGTTGAAGTGTTTTGTGACCAGGCCTTGTAGCCCAGCGATGGAGACGGAGGAAAACCGCTCTTAGATATTCAATATCAACGTGTCCCGAGCGCTGCAGGGGTCACGGTCCGCTGATTCTCTCTCCTTAATCCAATTCAGTCTAATGCCCGGAATCATAGGCTGTCAATCACATACTCCATTTATTTTTCAATCTCCCTTTCCTTCCTTCTCTCCTTTTTCCGTGTGAGGGCTAGCATTTCAACACTACAAGCTCTACTGCCCTGCATATTGTATCAGCTGAGGGCATGACAATCTCTTGGTAGGGTGTGAGTTTTTAGGACCAATATGATCTCTGACTGTTTATCATCATCAATATCAATATTTCTAAACCGCTATTTAGGGTCGCTAGGGGTGCTGGAGCTGATCCCAGCTGACATTGGGCGAAGGCAGGGTTCACCCTGGACAGGTCGCCAGTTTATCCCAGTTTATATGTGATCTTTATAACATATAGAGACAGACAACTATTCAGGCTCACATTCACACCTACGGACAATTTAGAGTCCAATTAACCTGAGCTGCATGTCTTTGGACTGTGGGAGGAAGCCGGAGAACCCGGAGGAAACCCACGCTGCCACGGGGAGAACGTGCAAACTCCACACAGAAGGACCGCCCAGACCGGGAACCGAACACGGGCCCCTCTTGCTGTGAGGTGACAGTGCTAGCCACAAAAACACCGTGCTGCCCATTTCTAATCTTATCCATCTGAATCAATGGTACCAAATGTTAAGTTCAGAGCATTTCTGTTGCCTCCACACGGCTCTCAACAATGAACAACTGAGCAGGCAGCTCTCAGCTAACAGTGCTAACCGCGTTAACAGTGCAAACGTCTGTAACAGCGCTGACGGTGCCAACAGTGTTTACCTCTTTCACCATGACACTGTCTTCGTCTTCACATAGCAATCAAGTGTTTTCTGTTCTGTGAATGCTCTGATAGTCGAGAACCTTTTTAAATGTATGTTGCCATGGATGCTACTCACTGTCCAAGGTCACTCGTCATCATGTTGTCTTTTTGACACATGATTAAGGTTCTACCTCTAAATAGACAGTTAAACTGAGCAACACGACGGCGTAAGCTCGAGGAAAGTTGACACACTTGAAAGGCGTTCCCTTCAGTTGCGTTTGCAGTTTTTCTTCAATTAGCGTCGGATTTACTGCGGTTGCAGGTAATTACGCAATCAGCAAATGGGACTGCCCTCTGGAGTCGCTCTGCAAGTGATGGAGAGCCGGAGGATTGCAGCATGGTGGTGGGATTTGTGCGAGATCAGCAAGATCGGAAGTCGCGTCAAAATGCAGTGATGCTGAAATAGAAATATCTTTTTAATGAAAGAATTTACATTCCAAAACATTTACTAAGGACATAATTCAACTCCAGCTGAGAGAGGGAAAAAAAAAAAAAAAACACAGCCATAACTCCCCATTCTCTCTTTTGTTTTGGCATTATAAAAGTAGTCATCTGGTATTACTGCTGTGCTTCTCTTTTTTTTTTTTGTTTCTCAAAAAATCATCCCCCGCTGTCACTATTGTTCCACTATACTTACATCTTACCCACCCCATTCTTCCTTTTATCCCCTCTGAACCTTTCCCCCTCAGTGGTTTGAAACCCCAGTTTTGATGTGGCCTGTTTGCCTCTTTTCTCCCAGACACGCGTGTTGGCCGTGTGCTGCTGAGTGCCCAGTTCAATTTACCGGGGAGAGAGGCAAGCCAAGTACACAAGCTAAATTATTCAGCCTGCATCCTGCAGCCACTCTAACAAACGGCTGGAAGACGATGAGAGATTGTGTGTGTGTGTGTGTGTGTGTGTGTGTGTGTGTGTGTGTGTGTGTGTGTGTGTGTGTGTGTGTGTGTGTGTGTGTGTGTGTGTGTTAGATACTGGTCATTATGCACAGTTGTTTACTACACATTTTGATCCTCATTCATTTAAATGGACTTGATATGCAGGTTTTATGAAAGTGCACATTTTGTAAGCTTAATTGGAAATACTTTGTTAGACACGCATTCATTAAGTTGACAAGAGAAAAGGTCAAGAATAAAGACACAAAGTGGCACAAAAGGAAGGAGTGAGAGTGAGATGAAAAGGTCTTTATCTACCGATATGGGTTATTGAAGCTCTATTGGGTTATTTGTTTCATTAAAGGTTATTATGGTTGTTAATTTTCTTTCAAATCGGGACTAATTTCATGCCCCTCAATGCATTGTTTTAGACGAGAATAGAATTGAGGGCACCTCAATTTGCTACTGAAAGTGTAGCGGTGACATTAAAGGGAGTCTATGATCTGAATAAATTGAATTCAACTTGCCATCGAGAACCATTTGATTATTACATCAGTCCTTCATCCATCCCATCAGAGGTGAAGCACTCTGACAGGACCACATCTGATTTTTAAATAAAAGAGCATCATCAGCAAACTAACACGTCAGTGCCAACATGATCCAAACACACACACACACTCTCACTCACTCACTCACTCACTCACTCTCTCTTCAGACAGTCTTATTATGAACTCAGCACCTGTTTTCAGAGCCAGGGGGTGAAACTCTCCTCCCTTTATTTAACCATTGTGACCCGTGAACCCCTAGTCCACCAAACGGCAACAATTGAAGCCCTGTGGCACCAAACTCCGTGCCTTTCTGTCCAAATATTATGTCTTTTTTTGTACGTTATTGACTTTTCTCATGCCAGACATTTCATCTTGTCTTAGCAGGAAAAAATGTCTCCATCTAATAACATTAATAAAGACTTTGTTCCTTTTGAGTGAGCCAGTAAGCCAATGCCCAGTCAGCATGCATGATACCAAGGCGGTAGCATCATGTCCTCCCACAGGTTAAATTCTCTAACGGCTGAAGCAGGTGCCCTCACGTTACCCTCTCTGAGGTCATACAGATAATCTGAGTATGGCATTTACGACCCACTGGGAACTACTGCAGGACGGGTGCATGACCTCTGATCTGTGTTTGTACCACCGCAGGGCTTGCTCGGTTCCCATCTCTGGACTTTTAGGTGTCTTTGCATGATGTGGCATTGCAGAGGACAGAGTTCCTTAAGATTATTTGTCTCTCATGAGACTTCACGACACAGGTAACGACCAGGGTCTGGATTTAATTTGACAAATGATCCAACAAAACCCGCACTCGCATCCAATTCTCAAGCCGACTGGAGCTGAAATCCCCCCAGAAGCTGGCTCACAAAGCCACTTCTGCTCTGCTGAAGAAAATATTTGGATGGAACTGATCTGTTCCACAAACAAAAAAAGAAGTAAGGCTTTGGGTTTCTCCACCACTGCACTAATAGTTACAAATGTTAGACTCTTAATGTGTTTTAGCTGGCTAAAGAAGATGCATTGGATGGCTGCCCAGCTGGTAAAAGGGGCACAGAGGCTCCCAGCTGGGAACATCAGCAAACAATATCTCTTACAGTGGATCTTCATGACTGGGTCAAAAAAAATAGCCTCAGAGAAAAGGATTTTGTAAGAATTAATGGACCACAGTGCACTGTTTTTCTCTTAAATGCTATACACTGGGGGAACTTTGCACCCACACATAATTTGCAACATAGAAATGTTTTTTTGTATTCAGCCACAGCTTGGAAGACCTTTTAGAAGTGAGCAAATGGATACTGTTCGTTTAATTTAATACGCTTCTATACACTGAACTAAATTCATCAGGTGAAAGTAATGCGCTGAACAAAGTATATTCACAATAAACTGCATGTACTTGTGTGGTTTAACAACTAAAAGCTTGATCCTCGAATTAATTAAGGAAGCAAAACATACTTTTTTAGATGTCGTGAGTCTGTTTAATGTTCTTCAGGCTTCGTATTAAACGTAGCAGATTACATAGCCAAAACTATAATGCAAATTGTGCAGTAATTATGTCTGGTACTATCCAGGTTATAAATTTGCAAAGATTAGAAAAAGCGATGGCAACTTTATTATCCCTTTTTAATGTGTGGCTTAATTACTCTGGAGTGGAGCAAATCTAATTCGGCCTACTTTGTAGTGGAGAAAAGGTATACTTATTACATTATCACAAGTTTAAATATCATCACCAAGAAAATATTAGGACACTCTGAATATAGCAAGAATAAATACCCTTGAATTGAGGGAACCAGGTGTCTGATTTGAGAGCCCAGGGCTTTTAATCATATATGTTTGAGCAGAATGGATGGTGAAAGTGAAGCGTTATGAAAATTAGACTGCTGGTTGGGAGGGTGGGATGCAAATGTTATTGATTATTGCCTCCATTTGCGAGGATTGTTCAAGTGATTTGGATTAGCAGACAGTGATTCTCCTGGCTGATTAATGGACCCAGGGGATCCAACACTTAACAGACATGGATTAGAGCCGAAAAGATCATTCGCTTAGTTGTTAAACTGATCTACAGAAAATTAACCAACAACTGTTTTATTAATTGATTTATCATTCAAGTGTTTTTTTTTTTTTTAAATGGGGGGGTGGGGGGGTTCTTGAAATGGTCCTTTCCAATCCTCTCAAATGGGAGTATTTGTTATATTTCTTTGTGTTTTATGAAAGATCTTTGACTGTTGGTTGGACTAAACAAGACATTTTAAGATGTCCCATTGGACTGTAGGGAACTGTGACAGGTGTTTTATTTTAGACCAAACTAATTGTTTTCCACGATCAACTATCTACTGGTATTGTTAGTATAATTGTGAGATTAATCTGTAATGAAACAGCCATTTGTTGTTTGTTGTTGTGGCCTACTCGCAGTACGTATAGAAGGGGTTGGTTGATGGAGGCTATAGAGTTTGTAATTCTGGCTAGCTTCTTTCCACACTCCACAATCCTGGCAACGGTTTCATCGGTGATGTCACAGAAGTGTTCGAAAGCCGCAATAATATGGACGAAGAGACAGAAAACCTGTAATTTGTTTCTGTCAAACGGCCAGAATCGTCATTTTCCACATTTTCCCTCTCTATCCAGCCATTTCATATTCAGTGGTTATCCCTCTGTTGCTCCGGTCCAAGTTATTTGAATGGAGCACAGCATTCTGGCATTCTCTGCTGTTCAGTCCTCGTCTCTGCCAGCCTGTTCAACAAATGAGTGATGAGCTCGAGCTCTGCTGCTGCCGCCGCCGCCTGCCTTCTCTCCTGCCTGCTGTATCGAAGCGGGCAACGAGTGTAATGGAGGGAGGGAGAGAAAAATCAATCTGCCTTTCACAAAGTCTTCATTAGTTTGCCTTTTGTCAAGCGGCTGGGTCAAACCAAATTCGGCTGCTTCCCACACCAAGAGAAAGGTCAAGTCAATAAATGCATGTGTGTGTGGTCTGATACAGTTGTGCAAACCAATACACACACACACACACACACACACACACACACACACACACACACACACACACACACCATCACCGAGAGGTTTGAGAGGGAGTGTAGCACTTCACCCCGTGCCATTAAAGTCATAGTTAATAAAAAGTGAAAACCTTTCGTAAACCTTGTTAGATAAAAAGTCAAAAACGTATCCATTACATTTCCTTCTTAAGAAAACAGCTGATTCAACAGTTGTCAGGTGGAAATGTAGCAGAGATTTGAATTTTGCTTTTTCCCAGCCGCCCTCAAGATTTTACACGCAGCTCTTTCCATGTTGTGAACACTTTTGAGCCACGCCTCTTCAATTCCCGCTCTCTTGGTTCGACATGTGTGAACTCAATTGTCGGAATTTAATTCTATATATAAAAAAAACACTTCAAACTGTCCTTGCTCCACAACCCATGGGTCATAACTGTTATGGCTCCATTTCTGAATAGATAATGTCAGTTATCATAGCGCCAAGACTTCCAAGGGTTCGTGTTTCATTTTGACATCTATTATTGTCAATAAACGCGCTCCCTCCGGAGTGTTGTTTTGCTGCCAGAATCAGGTTTTTAACCAAACAGTCAGTCGCAGATATAGATTTTACCCCTACTCCTCCTCGATTTCATCATTCTCCCCTCCCCTCTCCTCCCCAGACGCCCGTTGGCTAATATTGATTTATTAGTATGTAATGTGGCATCGCAGGTAGGCTTGTGCTGTTGACTGTGTAATCAACACTGAGCACTGTTCAGCACCGATCAGGCTATTGGGAACGAGGCATTTTTACGACCCCAATCAGGTCAGCGAGTCTTGGCACAAGCACGGCTTGTTGGGAGAGCTGGGATTCATGAGACACAAGGTCTGATGGGAAATATTTTTTTTATTGGCCCCAAAATGTATTGACTTGGATTTTTCTCAGTGGATGATCATCAATTATTCAATGGTGGACAGTGAACAAAGTCATACAACTTATTTTGAATAACGGGGTATCTGTGTGACTGATGATAACAATTTGACCTTTTCGGTATTATCGCCCGAGCATGATATTGAAGGGCTATATCAATGTGAAGCAACAGTGTGGCCTCTGTCCCGGCTTTCGCTCTTTGCTCGGTCTCACTGATAACGTGACTCAGCAGCCACCATGCTCCTCTGGTCAAACGGTACAAACGGAGGGCTAATGGTTTCCCTCCTGTGGGAATGAACGCTTTTCACATTTGCAAAAGTAAAGGACACTTTTTAGCAAATAAAAACCAGGGTCACTTTCACACCTGCAGCCGGGTTAGTTTGGTCTGTACCGAAAAAAGATGCATCGTTGCCTTTTAGTGCTGCCGTGTTCTGGGGAGCCATTACTTTGTGGTCACTACTACAAAGTTTGATTGGAAGCGGACCTAGACCTTCTTTTTCCAGGCAGTTCAATGGGCAGCTTTCACACCAGCCTGAGCAAACCAAACCATTTAGGCAAACGCACCAGAGTCTGTTTTAACAACAAAAAGAAAAAACAGACCGGTTAGGGCGTGAAAAAATAGAACCGTGAGCTCGATGCCGTCTTGTGGACTGATCAAATGAGCTCAGTTTTACACACTCCAGCCTCCACTCTCTGGCGTGGAATGCCATTGAATTGTTTGTCTGTTTTTGAGGAAAATCAATTCTAGCCTTTGGAGATAATGATCACAAGCTGCATGCAACTTTGAATTGAGTCCTCTTTGTTGGTATTCGGCTGCGGCGTTGTTCTTCCGTTCAGTTGAACAGCCTCCAACAGCCTCGGTTCTTGTCGCGCTGCGAACGCTTGGCGCTCGGCATTTCAGAATGAATTGTTTGGAGCTTTGCTTGCAGGGCTTGTTAGAAAGATGTTAAACTTAATGCCCAATTAGATAAACTCTGAAACCTTTTTGTTCCTCTTTAACCGCAATCTTTAATACACATTGAGTTTGTTGCTCACTGTGTACATTTGACCCAAAATGTCAGGAAGAGGATGCACTCCTTTTCATTCATCCGGGGACGAATTAGCAGGAGTGTGTCTTTTTTAAACGTGAGAGGGAACAACTTCTGAGTTTGACCAAAAAAGTGCTTGACGCTACGCCGGATTGTGCTCGAGATAAAGCTAAATGTGCCATTCGTAATTCACAGCTTTCCTTTTTGTTTTGTCTTACAAAAACTCCGAACATCACACGCGACTTGTTTCCAGCTCGCTGTAGTTGCTGGAAGCTTGTCACCGGGCGGTTTCACAAACGGCTGCACAAACCGTTGGCTGGCGGCGCCGTAGCAGCTGCAGCTAGCCGTCATGGAAATGAAGTGCCCACTTTTCTGTCGGCAGAGAGTGTGGGGAGGCTGCATCCTTTTTACCAGCAGTACAATACTGACCCATATATGGTTGCTGAAATACTAAACCGCTCAGGAAATCCCTCGCTGATCCCTGAAGAACTGCTCCCAAGGCGCAGGGGGTGGATATTGTCTCCTCTGTCTCTTGAGCAGTGGGAACATTTGAGGAGTGTTAGAGACGAGGTGGAAACGCGATTAGTTGCTTTCAAAACGGCATGGGTCAGAAAGCAAGTTTCGTGTCAGGGCTTCTCTGAGTCTTCTTAAAGATTTCTCCCAGCACAGAAGGAGTTGTGGCAACAAAAGAAAAACTTGTTTTCTGCACACTGGTATTGCTCTGGGAGTAACAGGTTGATCTCAGTGTCATAGCTCACTTCTCCTTTGGGCTAATTGCATATAAGTTTTGAGTATTGCTATGAAACCAGAAGATAACCAAACTAATATTATACATATACTAATATCTCTATATATATTACTATAGTATATGATACTAATTGATATTGCCGTGAAACTTCCCCAGTTGTTAACGTGCATTTAGACACATTTTGTTTTTTGTATTACAAGTTTTCTAAAAAAAATCTATGTTAAAGGGCGGATTATTTTATTAAATACGTGCTAATTTGCATACATTTCCAGAACACAAATCTGAACATCGGCTAAAGCCACGTTTAAAAAAACCTTCTTTAATTTTGTTGACATATTAGTGTTAGAGGTTTTTACAGAGGGGATTTTGGATATCTCTTTTCATCACTCCCATAAGATCTTGTATAAATCATGCAATAAATGTTGCATGGATAAACCCCTCTGTAAAAACCTTCAGAATATAGATTTTGGTGTATGTAAGTACTACTGAACTGGAGAGGTCTGGCTCAGTCTGAGAAAAAAATCCTTTTGAGAAAACGGCCTTCAAAGGTATATTGTAAAATGTATGAACACTACAGGTGAATAGGAAAAAAACTTGAACTAATAGATATCCCCATGACAATTCATTTCTGTGTTGAACGTTTTCTGAAATGTTGTTTTAAGATATGCAAATGAGGCACAGGCATCTATAACTTTTGTTGAATAGTCAGGACAAAGTGTAGTAAAAATAATCACCTAAATGTGTATTTTGTATTCTTTCCACTGGTCTGAAAGAAGACATGGAATCAAAATGGCCAAAACTTAAAAAGTGACCAATGCATAAAAGAACAATATTTATTTTGTCTATGCCGGTTGCATCCATTTTTTTCCAATAATTGCAGGATGTTCCACAAGTAAATCAGCTGGTTAACCCACTTAACACTGTCCGCTTATTTCATCCAACTTCTCTTTTATATTTGAATGTTAACGCACTGCAGACGTTTCAAATCAATCTGCACTCCCAAATGCATTTCCATGCAATTATAGTGTAACCTTAATGACGACAACAAAAGCACTCATCGCGTTCGCGCGGATGAATTACGTCACGCAAGTCATTTCCTGCAAATTGATTTTTATACCAAAGTGGAAACAAATGGCTGCCTGGGAGGCAGGAGGGACACCGTGAAAAATTGGAAACGCTACAGCTCGGTTTGACGAATGATCATCAGCGATATAAAGTATGGCTGATTTATAGTGATTGAGTAAAACAATACAAATGATCCGTCAGCACTTGAGGAGCAAACGTCTAACTACTTTGGGCACAGAGAGAAAGCTCTTTTCCTCAAACGCTCGCATTTGACTTGTCTGCCTATACGGCCACCTGTTTTTACCTTTTTATCGAGGCTTCCTTTGTGGCAGGCTTGGCTTTTGTTTGCCTCCTCTGTGTCACGCCTGTTCACTTCTACACAATCGTGTCTCAGTTGCTGTTCCACACCGTAGAGAAATTTGCTCCTTCATTTCCCCCGTCATTAAACTGCGGCTCACCGAGGAAATTGCTTCACCTGGGTTACTGGCCATTATTCTCGCACATTTGTAATTCTAATTATTTGTACCTGGACTCATTTGCATGCCAAACTTCACTTAATAACACACACACACACACACACACACACACACACACACACACACACACCCACACACACCAAGTGTGGACATAATGTGCCTTGGCAGTTTGAGTCCTCAAACACAGGCGCAAGTGATAGCATTTACAAACGGCTGCATTCCATTTTTCAGCGTGCCTGTTATCAGGATGTCAAGAGAACCAATACCAAGTGCATATCAGCATTTAGAAAACATGATAGTACTTTCTACTGTGCTGCAGGTACTATAGGTACTGACTCGGTGGCTGCATACTAACGGCGTCTAAAACGTGAAAGGTCGCAGTGCTACTTTTTTTTATAGATAATGCTACGTTGTTGACCACAAATCGGTGTGGAAATCTGCGGGAGGAAAGCTAGATAGCGCTAGCTGTCCTGAGGAGCTAACTGATAACGTTAACGGAAGTCACATAGAGTTTCATCACGATGTGTTGAAACTCTATGCAGTAAAAATAAGTATTGTGCGAATGTAAATTATGACGTCATTATGGTGTGTTCAAGTGTAGTCTTGTAAAGTTTAGTTCTTGGTCTAGAAAATGGAATAAATCCAGTTGTTTTGAAGAAGATGTTTTCACGGCAATATATAATAGACACTTTGTTTTGTTTTACTGTTTTTCACCTGTGCTTTTTGTATTGTGACAAGCCAAAATGTCCATTGGAGAAGTGTTCGTTGATCCTGACGTTTGCCTTAAAGTGAACCTATTAGCTGAAGTGTAACATCATCTGGAACATCCCCTACACTGCCTTTTGTGATTTTATTAGCCCTCACGTCTCTCTCTTTTCCATAATGTTTTCCACATATGACTTTTTTTTCTGAGCTCTTTCAGCGGGGTCTGTGTAAGTGGTGTAATGGTGCGTAGAGCCTCTCAACGTCCTTCTCTCCTCTAATATAGATGCAGCCCCGGGGTCTGGCACATTTCAAAATGTCATTTTTATTTCATGATGTTTAATGTGTCAGACCCCGCATCCTCCATCCCGTCCTTAAGATTTCAAAAGAATTTCCGTTCGCTGTCTCTGAAATACATTGTGGTATCTGGGAAGTATGATTTACATGACGCAAGAAGCTTTATTTAATAAAAAGAATTTTAGATGCTTGTTTTCGCCTAGTTGATCATAGTGAATGTTTAATGCGCACTTATTTCTTCCAATAGGAAGCTGTGTGGATGCCGAGCATTTGCTTGTGTGATCAAGCAGCTGTCTGGCCTCAAAGATAGGGTTGAGAGAGATGCAGTAATATTTTTTTTTTTTTTTTTTTTTTTTTTGCAGAGGTGTACACAGCTTCTTACGTCCCCACATAGAGAGAGGGGGTGGATATAGAGGGAGAGATTAAATTTAGGATAGCATAAACACAGACAGGCCTGGTAAACAACCCCGGAGCAACTGAAGCAACAAATCAACCACCATGTAACAACTCACAGAAGAACTTGATCAATTGGAACCTTTTGGCCGAAATCAAAAACATGCCTCTCTCTGCTTTTCTATTTTCTTGCTCCATCGTTTCCCCTTGGCCATTTTTGAAAAGGCTGCCGATTGAGTCGCTGAGGTTTTTCTCACCTCTCCGACCTACTCGTGCACTTGCAGCTCAACTTTCTGCAAAGGTTAACGTGGGTGTGGTTAAGAAAAGTGCCCCCGGGTCACACGTGTAGTCGTATCGCCCGACAACTCGACATTTCTGTTTTTAAATTCTTCGCTCTTTTTAAGAGGTGACGAACCTGTGGCAACATTAGCAGGTGCTAACATGGAGTTGAATGAGTCAGTGAGTCAGCCTATAATATTTGATGCAATCTTAAGAAGGTTCTGGCAAACACCTGCCAAAGTGTAGCTGATCCAAAAACAGCTGTTCGTCCTCCCGTTTTCTTTTATCATGAGATACAGGAAATCACGCGCTTTACATAACTGCCGTGAAATGAACAGAACAGGAAATGAAAACTTTTTCTTTTCTTCTTCTGGTGAAGCTCGTGTGTGCCTGTATACATGTAAATACGACAGATTTCTGTCAGCGGTCTTGGTTTCGGCTTATGTTTCCTGTGATGTGCTGAATTATTAAAGCGTAATGAAACCTCAAACTTTGGCAAGACAATGACCGGTTCAAGAAACCGGTTCAACTTTAAAGTGATATTTCAGAAGTCTGCTGATCTACTGAGTGGAATTCAGTGGCCTGTTTGAGCACATTCCATTTTCCCCAGAGGCTTTTTTTTCCTTCTTTTTTTCAGTGCTTGTATTATTTTGTTCCATCATTATTCCGTAACCAGGCTTGTATGGATGTTGATATGTCTTTAATCAGATATCATGTGAAGTATTTCTCATTATTTTTCCTGTCTGTTGTCTTTCCTGCTTCCTATCTGCCTCCTTGCTCTTTGTGACTTCGGTACCTCGCCCTGTCTCACGTTATCTTCCCCTCATTGGGGGAGTGAATCAGACAAACGTCTGTACTTCCCCATACACTCACTCGGTGTGTGTGTGTGTGTGTGTGTGCCCGTGGTCCACACGCTGGTCTGGAGTCCTTATCTGCCCAACAACCACATTGTCACCTAACTGCCCTCCCTTTTCTCTCTCGTCCTCTCTCTCTCTCTCCGTCTTACACACTCTCTCTCGCGCTGAGTGCACCTGTTACAAGGGCGTTACTCACAAGCGTGTTCCCCCGTGACAAACCATCCGAGGATTCAGTTCCAGCTTCACTTTCGCCACAGCCGCCCCTGGAGGAACGCTTGTCCTCCCCCCACCCCACCCCTCTTCCTGTTTTACACGCATTCCCTCGTCGTTGAGTACACCCACTGAATCAATGCCAGGTTATAATGTTGCGGGGACATTTTAAATGAGGCCTCGGTGGTCTTATGTGCCTCGGTGCTCATCCATGGGAGCGTGCCACTTGGTTTGGCCTTATTGTTGTCTTGTTAGCAGTTAACACATATTTGACTTCATGTCAGCGGAAGGCTTTTTGTCACAATGCCCAGGAAGCACCTGTCAGACTTGGAAAGGGCTCCCCTCCTCTGATGTCTCATCCAAAGTTCAATTTCCCCCACGAAATATTTGCTTTGTGGGAAATTTCTCGACCCACTTGAGGGCGTTCTTGACCTCGGTATCCCTTTTGTAAAGGACTTTTTTTTTTTTACAAGAAAGTTATGAATTGCTTTCAAGACATATTGAAGTTGTTCAAATGCAAGAACATATGAAAAAAATGGTTGTTTTTGAGACGGTGGAGTTAAAACGTCAGTCCGAAATCTCCCCTATGCATTCACTTATGTGGAGATTTGAAGAGCCTGAAGTGAAGTAATCAAAAAGATAAAAGTAAAACTCCTTCACTCTAAAGTAGTAACGCCATAAACTGTAAATAAGAAGTGGCCATTAGCCAGTGGCCTGCTGCTTTGAAGCCTCAAATTAGTCTATTTTAGAAAAGTGTAAAAAGTGTCTGTCTGCCTCATACCATGTGAATTAGTGTGCTATTTGCAGCTGATACTTCTTTTTAAGCCGTTTACTCCAAATGCACATTTGATAGGGTGCTATACCATTTTTTATTATTATTTTTTTAGATGCCCTTGTTGTTTTCTCCGATGTATCCCCTAAGCAACATTTTCTCCCATCTCCAGTTTTTTTTTTTTTTTCTCTCTGGTTGGCTCTATATCTTTTTTACAGCCTTTGTGACTGTGAAGGCCATTGCACATGATTCACATTATTTTCGTTGCATCTGCTTTTGTAATGTTTCCAGCGTCATTTATTGAGGTTTTCTTCACATTTTTCTCTCCCGAAAAATAAAACTGACATAGTTTAAGCACACAAATCCGATGGCAACGTGTCTGAAGGCCATCTGACCAGAAGAGAAACGGTCTCATCGCCATATCCTGTCATGGGTTTTAGTTAGTTAGTTAGTTAGTGGGGGTTGATGTAGAGAATACGCCCTTTAAAATAGTTTAAGTATCCTGGAAGTGTAGTTGTGAAGTTTTGTTAGCGGAGGTTTTTTTTCCAACTGCAGAAGAGAGAATAAAAAGAATGTCAGGGTTATAGTTACACGCTATGTTGCCTCAGAAGCCCTACTGATTGAATATTTGATAATCAAACTGTAGCTTGCTTTAGTGTTGAAGCTAGGTTTTCTGGCATTTTTTGGAAGTTGCATATGAGAATTTGACTTTTTAAAGCCTTTTTTTCTTCTTCTTTTTATAAATTCTAATCTGCATGCTCACTAAGAACATCAGTATTCATTTTTAAACAGTGAGTAATTATGTGTGTGCCTGACAGTGAGTCCTTTTATTCCCTGCTGCAATGCATTAGCATGGTGTAACACAATTAGCTCTCTTGCTGATAGGAAACCGTTGTAGAGAAGGGAGGACAAGCTTGTGTGTGTGTGTGTGTGTGTGTGTGTGTGTGTGTGTGTGTGTGTGTGTGTGTGTGTGTGTGTGTGTGTATGTGTGTGTGTGTGTGTGTGTGTGTGTGTGTGTGTGTGTGTGTGTGTGTGTGTGTGTGTGTGTGTGTGTGTGTGTGTGTGTGTGTGTGTGTGTGTGTGTGTGTGTGTGTGTGTGTGTGCGTGTAGATGTGCTGTGTATCATCAGTGAAGACACCACTGTTATTAGTTCAGTGCCTGAGGCGGATCAATAGGCTGAGAGGAGAGGTGGAACAGGGGGACAATCGAGAATAGGAATGAATTGAAGAGCGCGGAGAGGAGGAGGTGATTATCAACACTTCTCACGCAGCCTTTTCTGTACCAAATTATCTCGTCCTCGGCCCGTGTGGCTGCGCGCTCCGGAGATGACAGGAGGTGTGCGTGTACTTTAGATCCTCCCGCTGGATTGGACCTGATGTCGGTGCCCTAGAAAAACCACTGCACCTCAAACGCGGTGCCAGTATGCAATGAGATACGGAGAGTCTGCCATCAGATCCTAATAGCGGCGGTCAGCCCAGAAAATCCTGAGCAGTTAATCCAATTAGAGTCAACACATAGGGATCCTGAGCAATAAAT
This sequence comes from Ophiodon elongatus, assembly GCA_016806645.1. Classification (NCBI taxonomy): domain Eukaryota; kingdom Metazoa; phylum Chordata; class Actinopteri; order Perciformes; family Hexagrammidae; genus Ophiodon; species Ophiodon elongatus. The sequence goes on along the minus strand of JACSYO010001682.1, from coordinate 2,544,147 downwards.
CCAATAAGAGTTAACACACAGGGAATGTTGAGCAGTGTGAGCCACACTTCTATTTACACACTGAATTAGAGAACAGCACGCCCTACCTTTTTTTTTTTTTTTTTTTTTTTTATAAATATGTTGTGATTTCGCTCTATTTGCCAAAATGTAACTCTCATGACACTTCAGACCTTTAAATTCCCAACGATCTCTTAGATTTTTTGCCGAGCACTTTAATAGAGTTGAGTTGCCTCGCGGTGTTAGCTGGAGGCAGAACAAAGGCAAGACCGGAGGCGAACACAGATCACCTCGGAGCAGTAGGCTAACGTTGCACCTCGGAAATACAATCATAATGTGTTTTTTTTGGTGTCCGAATCAATATAGCATACTTTAGAGATGGAAAAACTGTGAGTCAAGGCTCCAGCGAGCTACAGCATCGGCCAAGACAGAGAGAAAACTTTGCTAATAGTTTAGCTTAGCATCTGCTAACCTCATTGATTATACCATAGGTGTCAAACTCAAGGCCCGCGGGCCGAATCTGGCCCACCACGTCATTTTATGTGGCCCGCGAGAGCTCGAAAAGGAATATATGATTGTCTTCAAATTAAAGTCTATGCTGATTTACAATATACATGGACCATAAACTACATCTTCCACAATGCATGTTGATTTTGTGACCCGTGAATTAACAGCTTCCTGCCGCTAGAAAGCAGTGTTTCCATATCGGCGTTTAACTGAAGCGATTTGAGTTGAAAAAGATCACCAAATAATCCCAAAATATCCAAGAAGAGAAAGATTGATGCAACAGCATGACGTCAGTGATGACGGGCGGAGCTTCTCAACGCTGATTGGTTTTACAGACACAGCGTAATGCGAATTGTTAGGTGATGTAAAGGTATGAGCAGGTGAGCCATGCAAAGGTATGAGCAGGTGAGCCATGTAAAGGTATGTGAGCAGGTGAGCCATGAAAGGTGAGAGCAGGTCAGCCATGTAAAGGTATGAGAGCAGGTGAGCCATGTAAAGGTATGAGCAGGTGAGCCATGTAAAGGTATGAGCAGGTGAGCCATGTAACGGTATGAGAGCAGGTGAGCCATGTAAAGGTATGAGAGCAGGTGAGCCATGTAAAGGTATGAGAGCAGGTGAGCCATGTAAAGGTATGAGAGCAGGTGAGCCCCAGACCACATCTGTCAAATCTCACAATTATTTGTTCTACCGAAGTTATGTCCCTCTCAAGTGTGACAAAAAAAGCTTTGAACAAAGTTAATGTAATATTGTCTGTTATTTTCTTTAAAAGTTTGATCTTTGATAGATTAATGTGGGTTTCTTAAACCTAAATTAAAAAGGATTTATGTTATAATAGAAGAGAAATTTGCTTACATACATTTTTACATTTATATAGATGCATGTACTATGTCTTTACACTTGAATAAACAATAATCAAATGCAGAGAAAGTCATTTAACAATATGTTAGGGAGTAGTTACATTTATACAGTCTTACAGTTACAACCGGCCCTTTGAGGGCAACCATAATGCTGATGTGGCCCAGGGTGAAGATGAGTTTGACACCCCTGGATTAGACCATATTTTGTCAACGCCCCCGAGTGCAGGATGAGTCATTTTAAACATTTGAAACCGTTTTACAGAAGAGAAAAGGCAGGGATTTTGACGTAAAGTGATACTGATACTGATTTTTCTATTCTAAGTCGGGCTCAAATTATTAAGGAGGCTTGAAATGACATTAGTAGTTAGTTAGCTGATAATCAAGATTGATTACAACAAAATATTCAAATCCTCCCCCATAACAAGTACATTTAGGCCAAATAATTCAGTAGTAAAAAGTGCCTCAAACTGCACTTTGTTTGCACACACTACACGAGGCAATAGACTGCTTCATTAATTCTTGAAAGCTGCTACATGTCTTTGACACACACAGACAAGTGGTTTCATACAATCTGTTGATGTGATCACTTTAGAGGATTGTAAGCATGTGAAGAGACCAGACTGGATTGATGTATCTTTGATCCTCCTGTTGCCTCTGCTGAACCTGGTTGGAATGGATAACAAACACCTTTCGTTACGCTCATTAGCCCGGGAAGTTTGGAAACTGGCGCGCGCGAACGCCAGCACGGCTGATGTAAGTTCTCCGCGCGAGCGAGCGGCGTCTCTCTGTCGTCTTGAGCTCGACATCGTTGAACAGACCCCGGATCAGCTTCCGTCCTCCTCTTCCACTGTGTTGCAGAGTATTTGGAGTCGATATTTTAAAGTGACATGCGTATAGGAGCTGTAATTAGCAGGCTCGCTGGCTTTAATTAGTGGGTTTAAATGGAGCAAAGCTTTCGCTTGCTGTCGTTTTGGAGGTGTGTGGGAGTTGTTATGCAAATGCAGTGGCTTTTGTTCTCTGTGTGTGTGTGTGTGTGTGTGTGTGTGTGTGTGTGTGTGTGTGTGTGTGTGTGTGTGTGTGTGTGTGTGTGCGTGCGCGCGCGCAACAGACAGATGTAGGTGGTAACTGCTGACTATGCTTCCCCTATTCCTCTCGAGCAAAGTATGGCACATTCCTTTATGCCCTGCGATCTAATAACCACTTGTTGAGCACGAAATCAGAGTCTATTCATGCAGCGGGCTCTTCAGCCTCCATCATGTAACTTGAAAAACCTTCTTTGATTGAAGCATCGTCAGTCATGCTCACAATATGTTAATAATCATGTTATGTTTATGACTGTCACTAAGCAACTGCATTTTACCACCTGTTTCAGCTATTTCTTGATTCCTTTCGTCTGGCTTGTGACCACATTTCTTTTTTATTCGTTATTTGCACTAAATCCAACTGTAAAGCGAAGAATCTCTGTCTGCATGTACGTACGGGTGTTTGTCCTTGGGCAGCGTCAAAGTAGGTGCAATTTTGACACGCGGCACGTTTCATTTGACTAAAATGTTGGTTAAACAAGCCGCCGTGCTCTGTCCACGGCTCGTCCGGAGCCGCCGGTTCATTACAGGCCGCACGCAGCTCATTGGCTGCAGTTCACGTCTGCTGCTCAATGCTGGATCTACTACGATGTTACAACCGCTGAGCTGTTACTTGGCAACGCTGCAGGCAGCACTTCTGTGAGCCAAGCTCAGCTCACGTCCTCGGAATGGGCACGCTCCCTGAACTGACACGCCCTCCGAGAGTGATTGGTCAAATTCAACCTACAGCTGAAGATGGGTTTTCATCGTCGATTTAATCTGTTGATTTATTTTCTGGACTAGATGTCATAAAATGGTGAAAAATGTCAGTGTTATTCTCAGATATTCAGTTTACTGTCATGGAGGAGTAAACGAACCAGAAAGTATTCACATATAAGAAACTGGAGTCAAAGAATTCTGACTGTTTTTCTTAAAGTACTTAAACCGACTTATCGATTTTTCTAAATAGTTGCCGGTTAATTTAATAGTTGACAACTAATTAACAGTTGGTCTTGCCTTGATTGGTGGTTGTTGGTGCACACGAAAAAAAATAAAAAAACACTGATTTGTTTTTAATCTTTTTATCAAGCTTAAATTTCAGGTTCCAAGTCAAGAAAAATATAATTTCTGCTTTTCTCTTTTTCATATAGTTGTCGATTTTAATTTTGAGGGGGTTTTAGACTACTGCATGGACAAAACAAGCAACCGTAAGACATCACCGTGGCTCATGGATCTTTAAAAGGGGCATTTTTGCTTTATTTCCTCACATTTTATAGACTATATTATGAATCAGTTAATCAAAAAACAATGTTTGTGGTCCTCCACCACTTGTTGTTATGGAGCCAATGGGCAGAATGAAACCAGCTACCTCTGCACAGTGTGTAAAGCCTCCACTGTATCTTGTGATGTTCTTTTTTTGAATGCCAGTTGAAATATAGTGCAACCTTTCACCATGTGGGTATAAGAAACTCATCCATATTTTATTGCGCCTCACTGAAGCTCCTCTTGCTCCCATCCGTGCGCGTGTGACGGCTGTGAGACGCTGCTGGTTTCCTGCTTGACTGAGTTACTAAATCGCTCGTTTATTGACTGGTTTACTTGGCTTGCTTCGTTTGGGTCACGCGTACCGAGTGAGTCGGTGACCCTCAGGTTTGCTGCCCGCTGTGGTCATTTGCAGCCGCCTTTCAAAAATCACCACAGTGAAGCGTTGTTCTCCGGGGGGCGCTTGTCCCAGAGTGAGTTAACTAACAGTGAGTTAGCAGCAGTACATAGAATTAACCGTGCACAGACAGACAGACAGACAGACAGACACACACGCACACACACACACACACACACACACACACACACACACACAGACACACACACAACAGGATGTGGGTGCTGAGAGAGGGTGCAGTAATGTGATTCCTCGCCCCGGAGAGATTGTGCGGGCTGTGCATCAGCTTCACAATCACTTCGCTGAATGCTCGTTTGTGCTTTACTATCTTCAGGTGTACAAAGCTGGCATTCATCCTGTATACGCTATCTATATTCCAGTGTAGCGCCAGTAAGAGCGCCATCATTGATATGTGTGTGTGTGTGTGTGTGTGTGTGTGTGTGTGTGTGAACAGACTCTCTCCGTCTGAAGGTGGAGGATAAGGGGTTTTAGCGTGTCTAATCCAGGCGCATTGGTTCTAGGAAGCTCCAGAACGATGCTATGTAACCCGGATTAGCAGGAGAGGCAAATGCCGAGCTGGAGGCGGAGCCACAACTGAGGCTGAAATGGAGCGTCGGGGTGTTGGATTGGAAACTAGTGTTCAACACTGCCACCAAACCCCCAGCTGGCACAGGATGAAAATGAGATGAAACTTCAGTGATTCCCACCGGGGCAAATTGGGTGGTTTCAACAGCAGATAATGGGACTCAGCAGAGGAAAGTGTTCCTTTTCACAGGGAATTGAGTGATATTTGGGTTTTATTTTTCTTGCATCCATCAGCCACGCCATTCATAATTGACTGACAGAGTTTGAATAGGTCCTTTGGCAGAATATGTGTTGACAGATGTTGTACTCCTTGTTGTTATTGATCTCAGTTTAGTGTCGAACTGTACAAACAAATTAGTCCTCAATTTCCAGACCGTCCTCCCACTTAAAAACGGCCCGTTCAGGTTGTCTGTGCTAACGGCTCATTACGACGTCAGTCACCTGTAGTGGCCGTGGTACTTATGACCGCAGCAAAGGAGGAAGAAAGTTGCAGGACTTTTCCCCCGGGAGACCGCCGTTGTTAAATTCCGAGCCTCAGGTCTAAGCCAGTCTTTTGTATTATATGGATAATACAAAAGTGACGGGTGGAATCAAGAGCTGACAACAGCCTTTATTTTAATGGCATTAAGTTGAGATGAATCACTTGCAACTTTGGGATAGACATTGTGTCTGATATAGACGTTCTTTAGGTCCTCAGATGGCCACTCAAAGTATCTGTACAGGCGACGCCAACATGACTCAGCAGCAGACAGTGGTCCATTGACCGAAAGCTTTTCAAATGAGTAATTGATAGTTTTTTTAGGCTTGTGCTGAATAGAACTGTGTATTTTTTTGCTATTGGAGCTAATGAAACAAGACATTTGCGCGTGCCAACTTCTATTGAAAGTTTTGAAAATATTTTATGGACCAAATGATTCATTGATCAATCGAGTAAACATTCGTCAAAAATGTTGCTGATGTATATGCTGATTCGGAATAATGTAGACACTGTGTTCACATGGATCCTTACCAAAATCTATGATATGTTTATATATTATGTTTATTTTTTTAAATGTATCTGTACAGACCAAAATATGATTTTCTTAAATGTTGGTATCAGCCATGAAAATCCAGTATCATTTGGGCTACAAGCAAAACCCACACTTTTGTATGAAAATGACTTAATTCTCTTTGTTACAGCTCAGATGACTCATTGTCCTCTTTAACTCTCTTCATCTCTCCTCTTCCTCCTCCTCCCCTTCCTCCTCCCTATCAGATGATGAAACATGCGTGGGGCAGCTACAGGCGCTACGCCTGGGGTTCCAATGAGCTCCGGCCCATCTCCAAGCAAGGCCACTCCAGCAATCTATTTGGTGAGTGAGAGAACAGACACACACACACACACACACACACACACACACACACACACACACACACACACACACGATTGATCTCTTGTCCCTGCCACCAGCTGCCTTGGCCTTTAGATTAGCAGCCAAATTGGCCGTCAGTTCGAGTCATCCATCTATGGATGCCTCTAAATGTCAACTTTATCATATATTTAAATTCCGTTTGTGCTGCTCGCCAGTTGTTGGTGTCTGTGCTGTTAATGAGCATGGTGACGGAGGGACAGCTCATTCTGTCCGTGCTGCTTTTTCCTCTGTTTCACACAACTCTCGTCTGAGAACCTTCGCTTCTCCGTCTACCCTTTAGTTGTGAAATACATATCACACACACATGCAAAAAAGTGTGTGTCAAATTAAACTGGGATAATAACTGCATCTTTTTTTAATTCCTTTCTTATCTCCCACACACACACACACACACACACACACACACACACACACACACACACACACACACACACACACACACACTACACGTGGCTCCTTGTGTGGTCTCAGTTTGTTGGCTGAGGTCGCTGGCGACGAAGCTGGACTCAGAGAATTAAACCGCCAAAGTAAACATAAAGCTAAATGGAGATGATCCCACGGATCTGTTGCGACGGCACGTGTGCCAATGGCAGAGGATCAATACGACTCATTAAAACCACTTTTAATCTGCAATATATTTAGTTTTTCCTCCTAATTTTGTGAAGGGACAAAGGGACCCGAGGCTTCAAAGTATTGAGATAAAACGGCTTAATATTTCAAAAGCAGCCCTGTAACTGATATTATTGTTGATGGCGCTTGAAAGAAGAAACGGACACGATATTACAAGCAATGAAAATGAAATGAAAATCTTTATTGAGTGTGTTCTTTTTTTTCCAGGTGTTGTGTGTGTGTGTACTCCAAGTGTTTGTACACATAATGAATACTGTAATTCATTCTGACTGATTGGATTAATAAGAGCGGGAATTGGATTTTTAATTTGTCAAGATCCGTTTGTCTCTCTCTTGGCCTAATTACGTTCTACGTGAGAATATTTATTTGGATACCGTTAGCTCTAGGTGTGTGTGTGTGTGTGTGTGTGTGTCACCCACTGTATGAGTGGGTGGTATATGTGACAGTTTGGAGTAGTGCCACTGCGAGCTCTTGACTAGATAAGATGGCATTCATGTGTGAAAGAGGTAGCTGTGCCTCCACTGCTGATAAGACCGGTCTCTTGACACCAAAATACACTCATGTACTTGATATGGTTTGAAGTTTTTCTCAGCGTTTTTTTTCTTCTTCTCCTAATCTTGCCATTTAACATTCGGGTGCAGTGTATTTTATTTTTCTTCTGTCACAGCAATATAATCTAGATGATTCAATGTAACCTGCCTGTAAATTAGTGGAAGGAAGCAGGAAAATGGGAATGGTGTTTCAATAAAATGGTTATTTTGAGCTTGGGGGCAGCGGAAAAAGGAAAAGCTGTAAACACATCACCGCCTCATAAAGGTTATGGCTCACATGGAAGTGAGTCGTTCATTAAAGCATGACGTATTTTTGAAGGCCAACCAGGACGTTGGCATCGCACTGGTTCCTGGAAAAAAAACAGTGGGGATTTTTTTTTTTTTTGGGATTATTGCAGAAAATAAGCTCTGCGGCAAACAAACTTTCTTCATACTTTAACGTTTTGTTCAGCACTATAATCTTCGCAAATGAACACTGCATTTGTGAGTTTTCAAAACATAAACGCAATCCCCAGAAAAAAAAATGCTGAAGTTAACATTGGTTGTGTCTACTTGGGTAGATACTTACTTAAAACTGCGGACCGTAACCAAGAAACACGTCACGCTGGTTTTTTTGCTTTTTTTTCCGCTGACATTGTGTAATTAGTTTGCGGAATTTGACTCCCAAGGTCTGTGATTGGCTCTGGTTAATAGTGTCTCTGCAGTTGTGTGATTTTATTCACAGCATAATTAATACGTTTTCTGTCTGTACTTATAGTAGCCTTAAGATGAATCCCTAATGCAGTTTTACCTCCACTGCATAAAAAAAAAGCAAAGAGCAGAGATATTGCCGAACATCTCTAAAGTGTTTCTGTGTCTTACATCATCGGTTCCACAGAGCATGCATTATTTGTGTCAAGGTACTATAGCGTAGCGGTTGATTTTCAGGTTGTGTGTGTGTGTGTGTGTGTGTGTGTGTGTGTGTGTGTGTGTGTGTGTGTGCGTGTGCGTGTAACACCATCAACATACAGGAGTGACAGGATGACAGCACTGAGCGTATATGTGCAGGGTGTTACGCGAGCGTTTGAAGACAGACTCGGGTCTTTTGTTCAGTTTATGCAGTAATATGACTCTTTTGATATTTAGCCTCATTTTTTTGTCTGTCAGCACCCAGCTCTTTCCTTTTTATCAGTTTTTTTTTTTTTTTTTTTTTTTTACCACTGTTCTTCTGGAAACACTCAAGACAATATGTTCTGGTATATTGAGGTAAATGCATGTTATGAGACAAGAGGAGTTTTTGTTTGGCTCTGCGTCAAGATTCCACCTTGTATCCTGTCATTTAAAAAAAGAAAAAAGAAGTGCTGCCAGGTAGATGGAGACCTTATATTACAGTTTTGAAAGTAGGTGTTTTCACTGAAGTACCTTTTGATTGAAATACATAACTTCAGTCTTCGCCCCTGGGGAAAGTGCCAAAACCCCCACTAAGTCGATTTCATTATACAGTGTGGAGGATTTACAGGCTCATTTTTAATGATTTCCTTCTTATGTTTAATGAGGGAATTCAATCAGCTTTGTGTAAATTCCAAACACTGTTTCATTACCGGAATTTATCATACGTGAATGCAGGAAAAGAGAGGAAAGCGGCCGTGTGAATACTGATTTAGAAATTAGCCTAGTCCTTCTCCCTGTTCCCTTCTATCTCTCTCTATCCGGCCCTCGTGTCTCTGCTATAGAAAAGTAAATAGGTTTCAGTTGGCTGCTCCAGCAGACCCACTTCCATCAGTAAATAAGACAGCGTGGCCCCGGGGCCTTGTCACAGCCGTTTCCAACTCCTATAGAACATGATGTATGACGATAATATTAGCCTGACCTGGAATATTATGCAATGACGCCGCTTTCCGTACCCGAGGCTGTTTCCCCGAGACGGAACAACCTGAATTGCAGGTTCAAAGTAGACGGGCGAAATGCAAATTCTTAAAACTTGCTAGCTGTGGTTAGAAGGTTCAGGATGCCCGCTCCAAATTGAACGTGATACTCTTTACTAGGCCTACTCCACAAGGCGTGGCTTACTTTCTCTTCTAATAAAAGAGCCAAGTCGCACTTTGGTGAAAGTAACAAAAGTTTCAGGTCAGCTCGTTGTATCTGATTTTGATGTAAATGCCTGTAAATTGCAATTATTCAACCTTGGTGTTGCAAAAAACCTCTCAGGTTGATACTTTGTCATTTTAAGTAGACATTTGCAACAAACGATCATTTTCATGAATCGTTTGGCCTCTACCAATCATCACAGTTTTCCAAAGTCTTTAAATTACTTGTTTTGTCTCACCAACAGTCCAAAACCCAAATATATTTGGTTTATTATCACTAAATACAAAGGAAAGCAACACATTTTAAAAATTGAGAAGATGGAAAAAGGGAATGTTTGCTGATTCTTTTTATTTTTTTTTATTACGTGGGATTAACTAATCAACACATCATTTCAGCCGAGGTAAATACTTTATTCAGTACTCTTAAATCATTTGTATACCATCATATTATTATCACTCTATCTTCTTTAGAATGATGTCAGTACAACATAATTCATTCTCTTATTTACATAAAAACGTGATACTTGATGCTAATGGCATCTGCTGGAGACAGGTTTTATGATGAGAACTGTGTGCAAGATGGATCTGTTATGTCCAGCTTCAGACTGGAGAATGGCTTTTTTTTAGCTATCTTTTATTTAGCCTAGACATCCCATGTATATATTTAGAAGAGACTGCAGATACGATGGATCTTTATTCCTTTGGGTGGGAGGTTGACCTCAACTCCAACTTTTAACTGACAAACACTACCAGCCATAGATCTCCCTGAAATGTTGGCAGGCAACTATGTGTATCTTCTCAACTGACAAATGGCAGACATCCAAGCATGATTTGGGTATGTTTCATCAAACAGTATTACAAAATGTTTGTTTTTTTTAAAAACCCAAACACTTCAAAAGGTAAAGAGCAAGAGGCATGAGCCAGACGCAGTCTGCTTGTAATCTTGCGTTAGCACTGACAGTCTCGTATCTAAATAAAGCGTTTGAGGGAGGTGTTCAAGTCCTGTAACTATTTGAGGAATTGTTTTAAAAGATCAAGAAGCTCATTAATCATCACTGGATGTGTAACTCATTTGTAATAGCAAATGAGTGTCAACAAACAAAAACTGTAGGAGACGATCAAATCGGATCGAATCGCACCCACACCGCCCTGATGAAGAGGAGTTGATGCATAATTGAGTTTTAAACTTTTATAAGTTAATAGCAAAGTTCTCAGTGACTTAAAAACAATTTGTCCAGTGACTGTATTTACGAAGTGGACGTAGTCAGCATGACGTCATCCGTTGGTCTGTGGAGTGAGGCTTTGAAGCTGCAAGTCTGGCGTTTTGGCCGACGCCATCTTGGTTTTTGACACGAGAAGTGAAGAACAACCCTAAATAATTAGACATTTTGTAGGCGACCAAAATGTTCCAATTAACTTTCATGAAAATGAAAACACAGTGAAAGGGTTAAAGTTCCAATACGAAAACACTGAAGAGTCGCTTGTAAAGCGATCTATGAAGTAATTTAGCACTGCAGATAATCTGACTCATGAAGCGAGTTGATTAGTATTATACAGCATCAGTATTAGTGACTATTGACAGGATCAACTACTTAGGTCCTGGTTTTCTTCAATGTCAAAAATGACATTCAATAACAGTATAACATATTGTGCACAGATTAAAAAAATGCTCTGTCGCAACGATGATTGAACTGCAGCTTGATTGGGGAACAGACGGGCAGGCTGATTGCTGTTCCTAGAGTCCCATGACCGCTTTTCATCGCGGTGTCACAACCAATATTTCACCCAGAAGGCTCGGCGTTCGCCCTCTCCTCAATGCAACGCCATAAAACACAGTTTGTGCAGCTCATATATGATCCGTCCGGTCATGTAGAGGCTGACTGGTAGTGGCATTTGCTGATGCAATGACGATAATATGGTGCAAAGGTGATTGATTAATTCAATGACCGGCCGCTGTCCTGAGTTGAGGACTTGGCGATGTAATGCTTAGATTCCATCTGAACTCGTCCTCTGTGTCAGAATCTGCTTTCTTCGAAGGGCAGTGTTTCATGAGGCAATACTTTATGTTCTGTATGCTCATATGTTTTTTAGCTAAAATTAAAAACACCTAGAAGCGAAGATGGCATCCATCGCTCCTCTTGTCGTCTCCAATGCCTCTCTCAACTCTGCCCTAACCCGCAGGAACAGGCACACCGCCCCGTTTCTTAATCTAGAGGGATCCAGAGAGTTGCCACCTCTCTGAAATGTCTCTGTTTTTGTAATATTTTAGGTTTGAGGAGTAACTGAATTATTTAGCCCTCCTGCTTGCATAGGAGTCTTGTAACCGTTGGACACGAGCTGTCCTTTTGAACTGAGCAGCCACTGGGGGCTGTTCACGCCCCGATCTCACTGGCCAGAATATGTTGGGCAACCCCCTGGTCTCCAGATCAACAGGCGTTCATTCGGAGCTCTGTACCATGTGAATAGGCTGCCCAGCCCGAAGCCGTGCCCCGACTCCTGATAGACATTATAGAATTTAATTTAATCTCGGCTCCATTATAAGCCAATGTGCCAGAGGTGGAGTTTGTACCAAGGCCTTATTCTGGAGTCCACTTGTGTTTTTTTGTTGTTGTTTTTAACAAGGCACACAGTGGCAGTAGAAGAAGAGTCCTCTGACATCGTACTCGGACAACATCAGACTGTTTTCAAAAAATCAATGAACGCATCAATCCGATGGCAAGGCATTTCAGCTGTGAGTGTGTTGCAGTAACCCTCCCTTGGTGCAGGTGCAGACTCTGCAATGTGGACTTTATTCTACTCTGCTCTCCGGAAAGATTTCAGCCTCAACAAAGAGAATTTGAGTTTGGACCAATGCCGGGATGGAATGCACTATAACGGATTAACATTAGTTCAGTTTCTCCTCCGCGAGTTTGACTCACCGGTGACCAAAACTATGAAATCATAGATCAAGTGTAATCGATGTGACGTTTCACGTCGCGAGTACATGTGGTGCGCTCCCAAGGGTTCAGTGCGAGGCCGGGTTATGTAACAAGTAGTGGAATTAATTACTTATAATCTTAAATAATCCATGAAGTAACAGGATTACTATTTCAAGGAGTAATAAGTTATAAGGAATTAATTACATGTTCCACGTCACTTGCCCAACGTTAGAGAGGATTTAAGGCTAGAAGAAAGAAAGACATTGTGCTCCGGACCAGCCACCAACCAAACTGTGTACATTAAATGATGAGTAAAGTAGGGGTGTGAGACATGAGGGTGTTAGATCGTGAACAATTAAAATGTCCCGACGATCGGCCTTTACAAAGAAATTGTTCCACCAGTTGCAGATGCAGTAACTGATGAATATTTAAAGAAACGTTAAAGTGATGAATTTGAGAACGTAATGTGGTGTTTTGTTTACCTTGTCGGGCTATATTTATTCATATAGGGAAATTAGTTTGGTTGTACTGTTCAGTAACTTGCTAAACAGTGTTGAAAACGGAAACAATAGAATCGCGTGAAGATTGTGGATCGTGATCTGCCTGATGTGATATGTTTGTCCATAACGCCCACTCCTAAAGTAAAAAGTGTTCTCTATCAGCTCAACTGTCCAGATGTATTTTCAGTAAAATGTACTTGAGAATAGTCTAATTGTTGTTTCAAAGCCCTCTCTCCTCTGACGGGTACTGTGTCGAAGTATACTCGGTCCTTTTCATTTAATTTACTGATGTTGTGCTCCGCAATTTGGACCGCTATGTGTCCGAATCCGATGATGGAAGCAGCTAACGGGTCAGCCATCTCGCGTCTTTCACATCTCAGCCAGAGCTAACGCAATGTCAGCAGTTTGGCGATATTTTGCCTCGGATAATCCCACCAGTGAAACAGCAAGATGTTTTTTAATGAACTGGTATCATATCTGTGCGTGGTATCGGCCGATACGCTAGTTCAGATATCGGGGAAAAAATGGTCTCGGAGCAAAACTAAAAACAATCAGATTTTAAGATATTTAGTCTTGAATAATAGCTGAATCTTCCTTAAAAAACAAGATTTGTAATATGTGTAAATCCTCTTAATGCCATTAAACACCCTAAATGCCCAGCTATATTACCCCGGACATGATTTCAGTGTCCTCATTGGTGGCTCCGCCCATGAGTCAGAACAGAGCCATGTGCTGTATGTGGTTGTGACATGTAGAGAAAAAATCATTTTAAGTGATATTGGAGCACAACGTGGTCGGTGGATAGTCCTCTTGTCAGCTCCCAAAAAGGAAAAAAACAATCCATCTACTGCAGTGCTGTTGTCTGTGGTGTTTCCCGTCCGTGCGGTTTCCTCCCTCGTCCTCTCTTTAATTGATACTTTGACAGACCTCTGCTTGTGCTCCTCCAGCAGCCACACAGGCTGGAGGTTGAAACATAAGTTCTCTTCGCCTCGGCTCGCCTCTCGTTCTAGCTGAGGGCCAACACGGGGAGGCACTCATGTGTTCAACCAACCAAAAAAAAAAAAGTGTGTGTGTGTCTTTTTGTCTGTCTAAAATAAACACACTTGACTGAGCCACAGCACATTAAAGGTCACTACTGATGTCTCCTGTTGCCGGCAAAGAGGAAGAGGCAGAATGTTTAGGTCGGTTGCCATCCAGTCCAGTGTGACCTGGACCGTGTGTGTGTGTGTGTGTGTGTGTGTGTGTCATGATGCCATCTGTCTCGTTGGTCTAAGTTGTGGGCTTTTTTTTTTTTTCAGAGTAAAACTCGGGAGACGCCTCGAAATCTGAAAAATACAACCGTAATTGGTCAAATGGACTTTATCTCGGCAGCATTTTTTAGCTCCGCACATCGCGTCAATATGTGACACCCAACAACACATGACGCATTCTGGCTCTATAGATAATGATTCTTGAGGCCGTATAACGTGATTGAAATACCGCAACCGTAGGGTTTCAGTGCATGTCGTGTGTTTTTGGTCGCGAGCTAGTAAGATAGTAAAAATCACGTTAGAACCTTCAATAAATTCAGCACTAGAACTTTAGTTCTAGCACGGACGGATGTGAATAGTCCCAGATGCCTCGCTGGTGTTCTGTTCCTCGCTGTTGTGAATTACATGCTCCGTTCATATCGCCACTGACGGGCAGTTACGGTCTCTGTGATGACGCCGCCGCCTCGTTGAACATGAGCGGGTTGCAGAAAATGCTTCACCCATCATGATATATAGCCTCCAGAATAATATCAAGTATTTAAAAAAAAAAAATCTTTTAAAGTTCTTTCATACTTTCACCCACATGCTACTCGGGGGTGAGCTAATTCACGTAGTTCTTCGGCGGACTTTGGTGAGTCGCTGGGCAGTTGGATGGATCTTTAGCTGCAGGCAGTGTGTTGCAGTGAAAGTCGAGTGCATCTCCTGAGACGCACAGACTTTGCGATGGGGTGGGGGTGATGGGGAGGGGCGGGGTGGCGTTTATCTGCTCAGGCCCTGCCCGCGGAGCTTTAGGAGGCCGTCGACTGAACGGCAGCCTTTGCCACAGATGCCCGCCAGGGTTTCGCAACGATGACCTCTTTTTCTTTTCTTTATGTTGTTATTCCCCTCCTGTCTCCCGTGGCCTTCCCTCCGCGCCAGCGCTCTCGATGGCTTTTCAAGAAATGTGTACAGTCACTTTCACAGCGCTGATTTAAACTTCTAAAAATAAAAGCGAGGCATTCACAGCATGGGCAGATGCTTATTGCGCTTCAGCCCAGCTAACCGCTTTAGGTAAGAAGAATGTAGAGTCCTTTTTAAAAGGTCCAATATGTGAAAATGTGCCCAGGTCCATTCAATATCTTTTTTTTTTTTTTTATAGTGTAAGAGTTTAAAAGAAATTCTAAAGTGCACTGGAGGCCACCAGAAGAGTTTTTTTTTTTTTTTCAATCAAGTCTTTTTAATGGCATCCACTTCAGCTGGAGGACTTTGTGAGTCATGGTCAGAAAAGACACAATCCTCTATCTATCTATCTATCTATCTATCTATCTATCTATCTATCTATCTATCTATCTATCTATCTATCTAGATATAGATAAATATAGCCATCCATCCATCCATCCATCGCATCGCAGCCATCAAAGCCAAAGCGCAGTGTTCGGCCCTGGTCCCACCCCCATTGTTGTGTCAAACCATGTTTGATTCAGTTTCTTGTCTTCTGCCAGCCTCAGAAATGTTGCTTTGTCGCCATAGAGCGCCGCAGGGATCACGTTTTAAATTTTTTGTAGGCAAACCCAAAAAGCAATGGGGTGGGGGGGGGGGGGGCAGTGGAAGTTTTCCATTGGATTTGAGATTAAGGAAGAAAATAAGCTCCGTGGCAAAAAGAAAGTTTATGATACTTTCACGGTTTGTTCAGCGAGATTTCGTGACTCATGGCCCCACTTTTATGATTTTTCGAAGCGCAAATGCAATCGCCAGAGGTAAAAAAAAATAAAACTAATGTTGGACTGTAAACAAACTACACCACGGTCACGTGACTTCACGTCCCTCACCACTAAGCTAAAGCCGGACCAGTGTTCAGTGTGATGACGTTTAGTCATCTCATTAAGCTTCATAATTCACAAGAGGGGTATTCACTGATGTATTTTTGTGTCGTAGAACAAAAACATTAAAAATCTCTTCAGCTTTCTTTAACAACGGATTCTTTTTTTACGTCATCTAACCAAAAAACCCGTCGACTTCGAGACGGGGGAACCAGGAAGTGGAAAAATTCCGTTTCATCTCAAGTGTCAGAACTCGTTCCCGCAACACTCGCCAGCGGAGCTAAAATACTGTTATCGTCCACCAGTCAAGAAGGCAAATGTTTTGTGGCGTCTCTCTATTTCCAGACAAGTCATTTTGTTGGTTATGTAATTTGACATTGAGTCCTGGGCTGCAGCCTCAGCTCCCACACAGCATTGTGTGTGTCTGAATCAGATACTCAATCTCTGTAATTGAAATGGATGGAGTAATTCTGCGCCGTCCTACCCTCAGGTGTGTGTGTGTGTGTGTGTGTGTGTGTGTGTGTGTGTGTGTGTGTGTGTGTGTGAAAGGAGAGGGGGAGGGAGGTTGTATTTGGTTGTGTCTGAAATGATGTAAATCACACTCTGCTGAGAGGTGGGTGGGACGCAGACTAGGGAAGCACTGCAGCAACTGAAACAGGGGTATCCCACACACACACACACACACACACACACACACACCTTGCAACTCTGTGTTGTACTCTCAGATCTCCTGAGCCTTTTGTTATAGAGCCTTGAGCCAGCATCCACATTAATTAATCACACCCGCTCACAGACCCGAACAACAATCCCTCTTGCCCGGGCTTTGAATCCCCCCCACCCCTCCAAGGCCTGGAACAACCCGCTGCAGCAGCACCGCCCATCTCCCTGATGACGACGAACACGCGCCTCATCGACACAAACGCACTCGTGCACGCACCTCGAAGTCCGCACCTCGAAGTCCGCCCGATCCCTGGAAGTTCCCACGCCCGATTTAACGAGGCAGCCAAACCACAAAAAAACAGACGATGGAGATTTTCATACCTGCGGCGCAGTCGGCGTCTTTCTGCTTTGCGTGTGGTGTGTTATCACAGCTTCGCATTAAATCCCTCTTTTATTTTTTCTTTCTGTACCACTGTCATATTTTTCTTTCCTTTGAAGCGTTTTGAATGCCTTTCACTGTAACCTTGACAAAAAAGTGTTGACGCTCGAGTATCCGGCAGCAGAAGCCAATAGGTTAATACACTTTGGGATTGTGTCTTGTGTGTGTTCGTGCATGCGCGTGCTTTCTGCCTACGATAACACGATCAGCCGAGGGCTTAGCCATCACTTTTTTCCGCCCCCCCGTCCGCGACCTCTCGCAAAATACAGTGTAGACTCATCGTCGAGGCTTCAGTTGGGGCTAAATGGGATCACCAGCGGGGCTGTGGGGTGTTGAGACCGGGATCAAATTGCAGGATTAAGGATTAGACCTGGGGTTTGCATTGAGTTAGCGTTCCGATAGGGGACACGTCGGGGACACGTCGAGGACCCTTTTTCTATCTCGAGAACGTTACCAGGCCGAGAAAGGCAGTGAGCTGAGGAGGAACTTCAAGAAGGGATTTTTTTCTTCTTCTTCTTTTTTTTTTTTTAAGAGAATTTCAGTTTTTCTTCTTTTTAATATCAGTGCCACTTTGACTGCTGTCAGTCTCTTGAAGGCGGAGGCTGCTAGTTTTAAGCTAAAGCTGCTGAGTCAGGGTGCAGCACCAACAATAATTCATCTCACAGTAAAGCTGGAGAGAGAGGTTATGATTTCCTTGTCGGGCTGAAGGATCTGTCATAAAGTTTAGGGCAACAGGTTGCTTGAGCTTTGGTCGCAAAACAGAATTCATTCAAACAATCGTAGTGACTCCCCTGACTCCCCTGACCGGTCTCGTGAGGTGACTCCCCTGACCGGTCTCGTGAGGTGACTCCCCTGACCGGTCTCGTGAGGTGACTCCCCTGACCGGTCTAGTGAGGTGACTCCCCTGACCGGTCTCGTGAGGTGACTCCCCTGACCGGTCTAGTGAGGTGACTCCCCTGACCGGTCTCGTGAGGTGCAGAGACCGGTACGCTGTCATTTCGCAGAGACCCAACATTCGCCAGTGGCAAGAATACGGTTAAAATAACGATAATGGAGATGGGACTACTAACAATAATAGTGATGGTGGATTTAATAGAATGATCATAATAATACCATAAATAATATATGACTATTACTAAGGATAAGAGCAGTAGTGGCTGTAATAGAATGATAATAGAAATATGACTGATAGGGATGATTGTAGCAGTGGGTGTCGAGCGGGACTACGGCAACGCACTGATCCCTGGAAACCCGCCAGACGAAAAGGCACGAGGACTCTGAGGGAGTTGGTGACATGCAGTAAGGGGACGTGAATGCATACAGAGGGAGAGAGAGGGAGATGGAAAGAGAGAGAGAGAGAGAGAGAGAGAGGAGGGAGAGAGACAGGAGCTGAGTGTGTTGTCCCCGGTAGTCTGGGCCTACAGCAGCATAACTAGGAGCTGGTCCGCCCCCCTGCTGGTAGCTATAAGCGTTATTAGCAGATCTTTACTTAACTATGATGATGGGCAAGTAAATGAATATTTAAGCTTGGGAGTTGGGGGTGGAAAAGCACCACGTCTGATGAAACCATTAGTCAGTCACGCACAATAAACGATCGCTGTTTTCGGCTGCATTTGAAGGCGTGACGCTGCCTGGCCGCGGAGAGCAGAAAGCTTCATGGGGGGGGGGGGGATTCACGTGACCCATAACTGCAGGGCTGAGGGGCTCTGCTTCGCTACCGTGACTTACTCTGCGGCTCTTGTGACCCCGGGTCGAGTCGTGCCGCGTGGCAGGCGCCAGCCTTGCCGAGGAACTCTGTGTGACCCAGAACCAGAGGGCACGTTCGCGCCGTGCGTGCGGTGACATCCACGTGACATTTGCTGTTCTTCGCTTCCTGTTCCCCAAGGCAAAGAAACCCACCCCGCACATCTAGATACTATATTGCTTTTCACCCACTTCAAATATTCAATTCTATACAAGTTAGTGGAAGACAAGCTTTTCACAAGCACAATTGAGCAATTGTTGTACTTTGAGTGAATCTAAAGAGGAAAATTCATGACCTTATGGGGCTACAGCATATATTCATGCAATATCCTATTGATTGGTTCAATTGATAAGGTTTCATGCTTTTAACAATAATATATCATCATGAACTTCAAGTTATTCGTCGGCACCGAGCCGCACTGGCAAGATGTGCAAGAAATTATGCTAATCTAGTTATCTCCAGTGCGGCTTAAAGCCATCGATGAACGGTAAAATACGGCGGATGTAAGCGAATGAACAGATGTGAAGATGAGAACGGTAGCGTGCATGCAGGTTGAGCAAAGCAACACAATGTGCTTAAAATGTTCTGAAAACACATTGAAACACATAAACGCTTCCTTCATATGAAGGCATACTGTTGGGGGAACCGATTTTTAAAAAAGGGATCAATGTGGATTTATTGCTTAACCCCTCCCAGGAATGCACACAGTTAAACTGTTATTCCTCCTTTTTAGTGATGAATAAGTAGAGCTCGTGTTTGCAATTTGACCTTTGTCAACACCGTTTGTGTGTGTGCGCGTGTGTGTGTGTGTGCGTGTGCGAGTGTGTAAGACAAAAAGCAGCATCACATTGTCAATCTCTCTCAATCACTCATGCACACTCCCACATCACAGCGTCACAGATTACAGCTCCTGTCTTCGCCGCCTGATTGCGTGAAGCGAAGGTTATTTTGTTCTGAACAAACAAACAATGCATCACTCCTCTGACTGACACACACACACACACACACACACACACACACAGCAGCGTGGGAAGGAGTGCAGTGAATCAATGTCGCGATTGACCGGTCATCCACACTTATAGTTAAACCACCTAATACTTGTGTTATTAGCACCAAAATGGAGGAGAATGACACTTTGTACATGACATACTATTGGATACGACAGGCGTGCGTGTGTGTGTGCGTGTGTGTGTGCGTGTGTGTGTGTGTGTGTGTGTGTGTGTGTGTGTGTGTGTGTGTGTGTGTGTGTGTGTGTGTGTGTGTGTGTGTGTGTGTGTGTGTGTGTGTGTGTGTGTGTTAAGGACCTCTGCCTCTGTAGGTGATAAATGAAGCATGGCGCGGTGTGGTGCTTTGCTTTCTGCTTTAATTCATCCATCATTCCCTCTTCACTCAATTTCTGTTCGAGGTAGGAACTGAGGGAGGAAGGAAAGGAGAGAAAAAAAAAGCGTAGATGAGGAGCAATCAAAGGAAAGGGAAAATGAGATAAAGAGGGAGAGCAGGAGAGAGGAAGGACAGAATTGTTCTGAAAAGACAGACTGAATAAGGAGAAGCGATGGATGGACATCTCAATAGAGGACAGCTGAATGTAGGAAGAGCAACAACTAAATGGGTTGTGTTCCAAGGCACACAGGAATGGAGGGACTTCTGTTCGCTAATGACATTTGGACCTTCTGTCTCACATTTCTTTTCCCTGCCATGCCTCTCCCATCCATCCTTATTCTCTGCCCGCGGACAGAACGGTAATGATTATTCTTGTCTTTGAGGACGCCAGCTCTTTCATTGTTCATCTTCCCATCCATCTCTCCCATCTCTTTCCTCCCGCGTTCGACTTTATTGGCAATGTCGAAAAGGACGAGCATCACACAACCCTTGTTTTCCATTTTTTCATTTAATGTATTCTCTGAAGAACCTAATGCCTCATGTCCTTGTTGCATGTCAGAGGATATGATGAAGACGAAAAAAGATATGCACAAAAATAATTTTAAGAAAAAAAAACGGCATCAAAATAATAATATTTCTTCATGTGGTGCACTGCTACACCAGGAAACAAAGCAGGGAGAACATATTAAAATCTCTTTTCCGAAGATGTACAGGCAGAAGAGGCACGTTACCCTGGAGATCACATAGCATTGAGATCCCATTGGTGTTTGTGGTTTTCTGGAATGGAATATTATTTTACATATGTTAAGAATTCTCCTGCTGTGACAAGCCTACCACCTACAGCAAGTATCACGCGGCCCGTCCTCCCCTACTGCTCTGTCTTTATAGAAGCATCCGAGACCTCCTCCTCCTCCTCCTCCTCCTCCTCCTCCTCCTCCTCCTCCTCCTCCTCCTCCTCCTCCTCTACCACTCGTGCTTCACAGAAGCATCGTAGCCCTCTGCTGAGCCATCTGCCGCCTCACCATGCTCTCCGTCGCAGACAGAAACAATCTCCTCGGCAGCGCCACACCTCCAAGATCGTTGGACTCTGCCCTCACAACCTCGCAGGCCTCCGCTTTAATCCCGTCTCAGTTTTTATAGTCCGCCCATCTGGACACTGATGCGATCTGGTGACAAGCTGATCTTAGCAGATTTCTCGGTCCCTCGTGGCCCCGGACAAGCTGTCTCACAAATGTCAGAGATCATTTTTATTCTCTGTGATCAGTGTCATCTGAAAGAGCAATTAGATTTATTTCCGTAAGTGACAAAAGAGAGCGGCAAATCCATCCCAAAAGGTCCTGCTGGAGCCAGCTAATGTTTGGCATTTTGCTTGAAAAATGATTTAAACAATTAATTCATATGCAGGTATCTGTTTGTAGAGATTATTCTACTCATTATTTCAGCTTCATACAACAAAACTTGAATGTTTTTGCTTCCCAGTTTCCCTCCATCTTTTATAGTATATTAAAAACAGAACTAACTAGAAGTCTGCCAGGTGGGAATGTGCAACAGCCACTGCTGTAATGTGTCCCCCCCCAACACACACACACACACACACACACACACACACACACACACACACACACACACACTCATTTAATCTATGCAGGTGTCTGCACCGGCTCTGTGCAGCTCAGTCTCCCGGGCGTAACCGTGACTCAAAGCTTTTATTTTGGCTCCAAGTCTTTCTTTTCGACATTACGCGTGTAAACCGGAGGTTGATTCCCAATAAAAAAAAGAAGACAAAAGACACGGAATAACTGTGTCGCTGGCCGCAGAGCAGCAGGGGGCGGTTCAGAGTAGTGAGTGAGCAGTAAGCAGGCAGCCGATGGCAGCATAAAAAGGCCAATAAAAGGTGCTTTGCGAAAGTGTGAGTCACCGCAACCACGAGAGACCCTTGAGCATGCGGCCATAACTGGACACCCAAAACATAGTGCGGTTCGCTGCAGCAGAATGAGAGGTTAGCCGCGGACAGACAGCGAGGCGCACGGTCACTCGCAGGCGACATTAAAACTGTGAATCACGTCATATCACAATAAAAAAATATAGAAATCTGTCTCGTTACATTATATAGAGAGGAATAATAATGTGTATATAACCTGCTGTATGTATAATCCATATTTAAATGTTTAAAAATAAAAAATAAAAAAACCTGTAAAGATATTTCACAAAAATATGTGTATCCTTTATAGAAGGACAAATGGCACAAAACTTTCCACA
The DNA here is from genome assembly GCA_016806645.1 of Ophiodon elongatus. Taxonomy (NCBI): domain Eukaryota; kingdom Metazoa; phylum Chordata; class Actinopteri; order Perciformes; family Hexagrammidae; genus Ophiodon; species Ophiodon elongatus. Next base: position 2,521,872 of record JACSYO010001682.1, on the reverse strand, counting down.
AGTCTTTCCTTTCCGCTCTACCGTCTTCTTTTTTTTCTATTTAGTATTCTGGTCGCTCTTTGACCATCTGTACCCCTCACATCTCTCACTCACACACACACACACACACACACACACACACACACACACACACACACACACACACGCTCGGATACAGGGTGAGCAGTGAGGGGGAAGGAAGCACAGCGACAAGACAATGGACGGGGGGAAGTGTCTTGTCCTCTCGTCGGCGCTCTGGGGGCTTCACTGGAGTGAAAATGTGAGATGGATGGAAAACAGGAAGGACAAGTGACTCCAACAGTATCTGGATCTGCTGACACCTCCAGTCACATGCGCTCTCTTGCTACGCACGAGGCTTGTGGCTTGACGAAGCATTCGAACTGTTCCTGTTTGGTCCATTTCTGATTGATTTGACACGTCGGTTGTGGCATTCGAACGCCACATTTTGTTGTCGATTTCACGCACATGTATGAGTGATTCTTCCCCCTTTACGTTCTTATTATTGTCATCATGTCATTGTTGCGTTCCTCTTCTTCTGAAAGCATTAGTTGGATACCAGGATGGCTGTCGCTCATGTCTGTAAGTTGAGTGCGGTGCTGGAGCTGGAAGGATATGAGTTTAGCGTAGCATAAAGACTGGGAGCCAGGGGGGGGGGGACGGACAGCTGGCCTGGCTCTGTCCGAAGTAAGAAAATGCTCTTAGCAACACCCAAAAAAGTGCCCTAACTCACACTGTAACTAAAACTGTCGTTAAAGAAATAACGTTTTCCGGACACGGAGTGAGCACAGTGCCACTTCTGATGGACAACGGTGGCCCTCTGCCTGCAGCTGATGATTCAGCGTTGTGTGTAATGGAAAGCTTTTAGCAGCCTTTGCAACCTCCCACTACTTACAGAAGGAAATAAACCCACAGATTTAGACAATAACAAGCCGGCAGCAGCAGAAGCAGGGCCCCGGTTCTCATCTCCACTCCGCACATCATTTTCAAACTCTCTCTTTTCCGACTTTTCCCTATTTCAGTGGTCTTTCCTCTTGTCTTTCCCCGCCCCCCTCTCCGTATAGTTGCCCTCCCTACGCTGATGTATTAATGTCCTGCTCCTTGTCTTGGTCCTCTTTCTTCACCTCTACATCTTCCCCTTCAAATTTTTTTTTTTTTTTTTTTTGCTTTTTTCTGTCTCGCCTCTAAGTGGTCAGATAGCTCCGACAGATGAGGTCTTGTGTTTATAAAAAAAGAATGTTGGGACTAAAAGCTTTGCTGAGGGCTCGGAGCAGCATGCTTAATGATTCATTGAGCTCCCTGACACACACACACACACACACACACACACACACACACACACACACACACACACACACACACACACAGGCCGAGGCGTCCGGGGAGTGTCAGATTCGTGAGAAGGGGTTTCTGGTAAGGACGGCGCTGGAACGCTGGTTTTGTGTGTCTTCCCTCCTGCTATGAAGCTAATCGCTGGAGATGAGCAATACTCCCGACGTTTCATCAGCCGATAATCGCTGCCTCTAACCATCTGTCGAGCCAAATAAATTATTCAACCTCCAAACATAACTCTTAACTTCTGCTGTTTGTTCCCTGCTTTTCTCAGCGGGGCTGCTGCCGATACCTGTTGTCATTCATACTCCATAAAAGGAGTGGCACGCACACTAACCAGCTTGAAACGTTCAAGTGAACTTCATTGGAGTTTTTCTTATTATATTTTTTTTATCCAGCTTCCTTCCCAGCTGTTTCTCAGGCAGATGATATGTAAAACACTCCATTGAAGACACAACTATGTGTATTGACGAGGTCTGTAATCTATTACTAACCTTTCTAATGTGTTTCTCTTGCAGGCAGTATAAAGGGAGCGACAATAGTGGACGCTCTGGATACCCTCTACATCATGGAGATGTTTGAGGAGTTTGATGCTGCCACTGACTGGGTAGAGAAGAACCTCGACTTTAATGTGGTAAGGGTGTGTGTGTAAAAGCTAAGCAATCCATACTGGCATTTTCATGGGCGTGAACTAAAAGAAGGACGAATAATGAAACCAGAAAACACGAGAAGAAGAAGAAGAAGTAGAAAGAAAGGCAGCAAGCCAATATCAAACACAGGACTAGTATTTTGTGTGTGTGTGTGTGTGTGTGTGTGTGTGTGTGTGTGTGTGTGTGTGTGCATTAAAGTAGTAAGTCGTAATAGACTTAGACTGTATGGATCCATTAGACATGTTTTTGGCTCTTTGCCCCTCTGGATTTAATTGCGTTGTGGAAGCGCAATCAAAGTCAGAATACTCATTTCCTGTACACAGACACACACACACACACACACACACACACACTTCTGTGATTCCTGGAGTAATGTGCATTGTCTCACGATATGAAAAAGTCTTTATTTACATATTTTTTGGTGGCGTCAAAGTAACTGTTTTGATTAAAACATCTCTGAACAATGGTTTCAATAACGTTGATAACACTTAAAGTGCCTTGTGATTCATTAGCAGCAGAGCCCATTCAGAGCCTGGATAATTGTCTCTTACAATGTAATCATCCCGGCATCAGACAATTACATTATGTTTTTATATCATGTCATTAAGGAAAATTTATCACATGAAATATTAAAATGGCCTGCAATTTTGAGCTTATCATTATATTATGTCTTGATTATACTAATAATCACGTATTTATAATGCCTTATGAGCACTAGTTAGAGAATCATCCATTGGTTTTTGGTCTCTGGATCAAATACAATTTGAATATAATGTTTTCGTCTGTTTATTTCTTACTCTTGTTTAAAAATGTGCTTCATCATTTTCAAATGCTGCTTTCAAATTGGGTTTGTGTAACACACAAATGTCAATGACTCAGCTTAGAAAAGGGGGATGCCTAAGTGTGGCAACATCAAGGCCTTTTTTCATCCAATTGCTGACCGTAGTTTATTTTCAGACTATATCACACATAAGAGCATCCACTTGACAACTACAAAATCTTCAAAAAAGTCCAAATAAAACAGCAAACATGACTCAAACTATATCTAAGTTGGAAGCACTTCATATTTTTAGTCCGCCGCATCTCAAAATGTTACAAACGGATTTGGCACAAACTCAGCAGACAGGTGGTGATCTAGATTTTGGGATTCAAGCCAAACTGTATGTCGCATTCAAGTGCTGGTGGGAAAGCATGTGGTCAAGGACGTTGACTAATGAACAGCATCATAGGGCAAACCATGAACAACACTGAGTTGAAGTTGCAGAAAACCAAAGACCTCCTTTCTTTTTATGGGAATTACTGTTGTAGCCGCTGAAATATTTTTTTTATTTTCACCTCCAGTTATTTGGATGTCAGACGTTGTGTTCATACATTTTGTTGTTCACATATCTTTGATTGCATCATGACTGAGTCTTGCGTCCAATCGCTCCTGGACTTGGAAGGTCTTTCAAGGCTCCATTCTACCCTTGACGTCAATTATTCGTCTCTATTGACTGTATTATGGCAGAGTGTCGAGGCTTTGGCGAAATCAATTTTGTTGATCATCACAAGGACACGCATGCACGCACACAAAACGAAACTCGATACATTTTTGGATACAATGATAAAAAGAAAACAAATCCTAAATCCTACAAAATTCTATTTTTTTTTTTCTTCTTTCTGCCAGTGCTTGCACCTCAATCCAAAACAGTGTTGAACACTAGGAGCAAATACCAGGAGTCGAGTTTTCATTAAAACAACATTATGGTTGATGTTTCAACTGCATTTAAAATTAATAGGAGCAGACAAGGATAAATTGCCTCCAAGTTACCATGTGACCGGTTGCTGATAATTAATGTAGCGTTTAAAAAGCTATGTTTTCAAGGAGGTCTGGCGCAGTGCTCACTCCACAGAAACAACTGGAGAACAACGAGGGCAAAACAGCGGCCTGCTTGTGCCTCTAGTTCTTGTTGTCATCAGATATCAAGTACTGTAGTCTAATACACCTTCAGATCAGCTTTAAAGCTTGTTTCAGAAATGTTTGTTATTAATGACACCGGTGGCCATTAAGAGAACTGCACTTAACTGCTGGCTTGCACTCCATAGGTGCGAGCACGCATCCTGGGCATCGGCCCAAAACAGTGACGTCGCATTACATTACAATAATATATCATATTTAGAAAAACTTTACTATCAGTAATATTCCTACATACTTTATCAGCTAAGGCTACGAACCAAACCCACGCCAGATTCAGGCTGTGTAGCTAAGTAACAGCTAGCTGGCTTAACCATGGTTTTGTTAGTAAGTAAGTTAGAAACATGGTTCACATTAGCTGGGGAATTAATTCGACAAGCTAGCCAACTAACATATCCAGTAAGTTAGAATTTAGCTAGCCATGACGTTAGCAAGAAAGCAAGTTAAGGTTAGCCCGCTAGCTGAAATGTAGCTTTGTAACGTTAGTTGATGAAATGATTTGCAAAAGGTAAGCTAGCCAATTTACTAGCCAGATGATGCCTGGGAGTCTGGAGGAACTAGCTGATGTTATCCACTCAAGATGGTATTTTGCTACGTTAACGACACACTACGGGAGCCGTAGGAGAGCTGAAGAGAGGCAAGGCACTCTGGAGCATCCATAAAGGTTGTATCCCTGTCTCGAGTCCTTTTATACACATAGAAATCAGTCCACAGGCGGAAGGTCTCAGTTTTTAAGTTACATTACATTCAGTTCACACATCGGCACTACAAAGCAATTGACACATGCAAGTTGTTACATACTGTACGGTACCTCTAATCCTCCTCACTGTACTGTATGCAAAACTCATTCACATGTAGAGACTTGCCACACCTGAATTTTCAGCGCTTCGGCAATCCCCTGTGCATAATCCTGCCTTATTTACAGTATTTACCAGCAGTCGTCCCGTCACTCAAACAGCATCGTCCCAGCAGGAGGCCCATTGTTTTCTCCTCCGCTCTGTTCATTTGCTGCAGTGGCATAATGCTGAGCCGTGAAGCTACCTTTGATGCTCCACACTCTCCGCATATGCTTTAGGATAAGTGCTTTTTAATGGCCAGGCAGTTATTGTGAAACCACCTTGGGAAAGGACGATTTAAATCGATCAAGGTTTTTTTTTATGAAAATAGTTTTAGACATTCCTCCATACTTACTTGGGAGGTTTATCTGAAAGATTTCTAACAAACAAAAACAGATTGTATCTCGTCTGACAGCGTGACGAACGACGTTGAATCTCAAAACTGATATGTCTTACGAACAACTATAAACTTTTGCGACTCGAGTGAAATGATCCAGGAAAGTAAGTCTTTTAAACAATTAAAAGTTGTAAACGCTGCCGTTGCCCCGGAGGTTGAAAGGGCCTTTCAAGTGATTTGGAGACATAGAAAATAGGGAGGAAAAAAAGAAAAGTGACAGAAAAAGACAGGTTCGTTCAACCAACAAGGGGGATTGTTTGAGACTTATGAATACAGAAGTGGTGACAGTAGCCAGCAGTGTTTGTCTCTGGACACTTTGCCAGAAGACGCAGAGTAACAGATGGAGAACGGAGAGAATACAGATTAACTTGATGTCTTTATGCAACATGTCCACGTCAACACAACTGTCCCTAAGCAAAAGTGCACATGGTTTGATGGCTTTGAATTGTCAGTAAACACACAGACACACACAAGCATACCAACATACAGTATAATGACAACAGCAGCCAGTGGAAGAAATGGTTCTGCCAAACTTTTGTGCCGTTCATAACTGCTGTGTGAACATTTTCTCCTGTGGAACTGTGGGCTAAAGACTAATGGTTTGTACATTCTTAATGCAAAATGAACCTGCGCACCACATACTGATTGGGTCTCACAGGAATTAAAGAGGAGCAGAGGAAAGAAAGAGCTGCTGGCCCAAAAAGTTAATTGTGAAACCATTGAGGCACAAAAGTATCTTTTAAGATAAATTCGTGAATTAATTGTAATCGATCTGGCAATTTCTTAGCTCAGCCAGTTCCGCATGAGCCAGGGGGAGTTTAAGCCAGCTGTCTGGGCATTGCAGCTTTATTATTTTGATGATCAAAGAATAAATGGTTTTGTTACTATTCGGAATGTGTATCTACGTCCAATACAAAAAACGTATTGACAAATTTGTGAGCATACGATTCAGAGCTGATTTTAAACGGAACAAGGCTTCACTGACGAGTTGGGCCCGGTTAGAATTAGCCTCAGCTGCCGACGCTAGAGTCACTACCCTTGTGCTGACCGAATGCCGTCGGCCAACGTTACGCATTATCGCCGACTGCTTAGGTTTTCTGATACGCATCAGTTAACCTGCACACCCCCAGTTACCTTTCAAAACCGCAGCTTGCATGACTTCAGCGTTACGCTCTGCTCTTCTAGGGTCAAGGACTGAAATGGTGTTTTTCCCCTTCATCCTGAACCTGACCAAATATGAGTGCAGCCCCGACACCTCACTCAAGAGTCCCACTGCAGGAGCCATACAGGTCACGCTGCCATTTATTCCTACACAAACACCTTTTGGATCTATTTAAAGGGAGAGAGCAAGTGTGCAGGGTTTATCGCCCCCCTGAGACTCCCTCTGTTATAGCTCAAACGCTCTGAAACACAACTCGCGATCATAAGCTACAAAGAGCGAGGGGAAGGGTAACTCATACATTTTCTGTTCTGAGAAAAATATAGGCGTAGTTTTTTTTTCTTTTTTTTTTAAGCTCTAAAATCAGCAAATACAGTTTGTCCGGTAGCACTTAACAAGTAGCCATCTCCTCCCTCCCCCCCGAAAAAAGATCATAAGATACACTTTCATCTCAAGAGGTCTACTTGGGCGATTATCTCATCGATTCATCTCGCTGTAGCCCCTTAATTAGCTCTCTGTTAGGAAGAGGCCGGGCTCAGTCAGTTTCCTGGGCTCCCTGTAATGGATTTAACGTTGCAACATCAGGAGACTTGACTCCTCGCCTGCCAACTTCGTCGAGTCCCCTTGCAGGAGCGAGATCACACAACTGCTGACTCATGCGACTGCAGGGTCATTGTCCAGCAGTTTAAAGCGGCGATGGGTCGCTAGAAGCAAGAGACTGCGGGGAAACCGCCTGCAACGGTTTGCCCGAAAGCACCTGAAATGTGTCGCTTTCACTCTTCATTTAGACGGCACTCGTAGACAGCAGGTAGAAATAATTGTGTCCTTTTGCATTTCGGCGTGTTGAGGAGGAAATAATTACATTTTAATTAGGAAGAATTAGCAACCCAATCTAACTACTCAATCAGTCATACAGACTTGGGGGAGGGTGGTGGTGGGAGGATGACAGGACACATTTTGTCTGGCTTATAATTTGTTTTTCCGCAGGACGGGTTCTATTGTCCTATCTCTGGTCGACAGCAGTGACTTATGAGAGCTGTCAGTCAAGCACAAAAACTTCATCTGACTCAGGAATCTGTTCATAAAGACGCAGGGAGAGTGAGATGAAGCTTCCATTGTTCTGTTGTGGAGACAAATGGCTTTACAAACTTACATTTTTTTGTCATTATTTGTCCCATTCCCTCTGCCAAGAACTGTCTAGAAATAGAGGCATTGTATTTTTAGATGCGCCGCACTTTATCACTGCCATTTAAGGCAATGTTTGGTATCGAAGGATTTTGTTGTTTTTTTACTTTGGGGGACGTGAAGCCCTTCACTGTGAATGCCCAACAAGCAGCCTCATACTTCATCAACATTTACTTCTTATTTTTATAAACCCATTAAAAAAAAATCTGCTGATCAACCAAACGACAGAATACCTGTTTATGTACTATTTTTCAGTATCTACAGCCGTGCTAGCAGCTCTGTGAGGGCAGTGTTTGGGCACGGTGGTTACTCGGAGTCTGCCATGCTGATGTCCCAGCAACTACAATGTTGCCATGTTCATCACCTTAGTGGATGTTGCTAGTCAGCACTAAACACAAAGTGTAGCTGAGGCTCATGGGAATGCTGAAACCGTTGTGATTACAAATCCTTATTTGGGAATCATGAATGTTTGCAACATATCATGGCAATCCATCAAACAGTTGTAAGCGAGATGTTTCGGTCAGGACCATAGTGATGGAACCATCTGTTGATCCACGTCGCTGGTGTGGCTAAAAATCTAAACTCTGATACCGTTTCATGTCGTGATAATCACCAAAACACCCAGGAAGCAGAATTAAAAACTCCTGCAGTGCAGGTATCCACTGCTCATTACACTGTAAAAACACGCACAATGCACAAACCATGCACACATGCACATTGCTAATATGTGTATCTCGGTTCTAAACCAACCAGTGTCAACCCGTTTGCTGCTACAATCCAAAAATATCTGTCTGAATTGTGGAAAGCCCACCTTGCTCTGATCCTCGCTGAGGACCCAGGAACATTTCTGTACAGAGTTTTTGTTTTCCTGTTCCACACTAGGATGAATTTGTATTCATGGTCAGCACTTCTGTAAGTGTTCCTCCTCTCATATTGTTATTTTTTGTCTTTGTTCCCCGCTGCAGAATGCAGAAGTGTCTGTGTTTGAGGTGAACATCCGGTTCGTTGGAGGTCTGCTGTCCGCCTACTACCTGTCTGGGAAAGAGGTAAGAAACATACCGAAAGCCTCGCGAGTGGGAAGTGGTGGTAGAGATTGAGTGATCGAACGGGTGCTTTTATGTACTCGACATCTTTAGTCATATCCCCTTATAGCTCGTGCAGATTAATGTACCCCATTAGTGGGTGCCTAGACACGTTCTCTTTTTGAGTGTGGGTCTGTCTCTCTTTTAGTTCGATACCAATTAGGGTTGAACACACTGTGTGTACTTGAAGATGGCTGCCCTGAAATGTTGTTCCTCTTAGTTTTTGAACTAATGTACTGGATGTGCATTTTAATATATGCAAAAAAAAAAACTCAATAGACTATCAGGTTTCAGGTATCAGGTTCTTTCGTTTTTTTCCCCACAGGAATGTCCTTGAATGTTGGCAAGATCTTTGGTAAAACGGAGGATATTAAAAACTGCCATTGTTTCACTGTTGCACTTTTAAAATACTTCCTTTTTTGAAGAGGAAAAAGAAAGGTGGTACTCCATCGGCCTTGGGGTGTAAGACTGCGTCCTGAAGTGTGGAAATATTCCTTCCAGGCTTGCTTTGTATTCAGAAAAGAGAGACATTCAGCGGGTCTTCTCACTCTACTCGTAGCGCCAGTCTGGCACGATGTGCGAGTGCATATGTGAATCAACTTAGTGACAAGAGGCTGTGAACGTGACATCAGCAGGGTATTACATTCAGATCCCGTTCCACTCTGTCAATGCAGAGATTTGGTGTTAATCTCACTTTTCCTCAATATCTTTTCTCCTTTCTGTCTTTTAATTACACCACTAAGACTCTTAATATGTGATAAGACTCCACCAAAGAATTCTTTAAAAAAAAAAAAAAAATCTATTAAAACCTGATACCTGCAAAGTATTTTTTGAAAACAGAAAAAGATCTATTTCTGTTTTCTCGACTGATGTCACGAGAGGGATTTCGCTCGGAGTCACTTTTATCTTCACTGCTGTCGACACTTCTGCTGCGATCTGTGCTTTAACACACATACACGGATCTACACGCTGTCCTAATCTACGGCATCATCGTGGCGGCGAGCGAAACCGAAGTTGCGAGGCTAAGTGCTTCTTTATTAGCAGGGAGAGTGCGGGGCTGGAGTCACACTGGGAGTTCTCCGGCAGCAAAGTCCACCTCCAACCTCAATGAGCGTTTCGGCGCTTCACGACACACACAGAATCTGGAGGAGAATTATTTCTGATTTGTCATGGGCTGCACGTTAGCGCTGCAGCTTAATTCTGGCAACGGTAATAATAACACTAACAGGAACAGCAATTGTTATTTAAAGAACACTCACGAAAGCAAAGTTGTAAAATGAGAATTGTTAACAAGTTCTAAGTTGTTCCGCGCTACTTTATACCTCTTTTGTTGACTTCTAACAGCAGAAAATAGGAAACGAAAGTATATTATTCAGTCATCATTTTCAATAACTTAGTCACAATGTGAGACCATGTAGCACAAATCACATAGACCTAAATGTTTGTGTCTCTCCACAATCATTTCAAACCTAAACAGATCTTTAAATGTGCCTTAAATATATTTGTTTTATTTTGGTTTATAAAATGTCGGTTGTTTTGTCTGGCTAAAAGTATGAAAACAGAAGAAATCAAGTTCACTCTCACATAAAGAGAAGGGAGAAAGAAAAGAAGCACATTTTGCTTGGAAAAAATGTCTTGAGCGATTCATCTGTGAGATCAATGTGAGGGATCGCCGGCTCCGGTTGCTCCATTGTTAGCCATGTGATGAAGTTTCAATCGAGATTGGTTTGCTCAACCAGCCAATCACACGCCTAAAAACTAGACGGGCACCCGGAGAGCGCAGACCTCCGCCGAGGCCAATGCGCTACAAACTGTAATGATTTGATTGCTTGGCCCGTGCTCCACCCTTCCCAGTTTCATGACAATCGGGGCGAGTACTCTTTCCGCCGTCCTGCTGACTAATAGGTTAACCGAACCGAAAACACAACCTCCTTGGCGGACAGAAGAAAGTGAACGGTGAACAATTTCTAACGCAATACAACACAAAATGCCACAAGTTAAATAAACTATTTTAAAAACTACAAACGTAAGTTCAGTTAAAAGAAAAAGAACAAAGTCTTGTATTTAATTGCTCAAAAAGACAACATCCTGGCAAACACTGTCGTGACAAAAGCTGCTTGTGGATCATCTGAAGTGTGTGATGAGTGTGAAACACTGGAGGTCAACTGTGACTCATCATTTCTGAAATGATCAATGTCTTTTTTTTTTTTATGAAAGTAGCTCAGTTTGAGACCTCCTCCTGTATTGCATGGGAGCCTTGAGAGGTCGCTCTCTTTCAGCTGAAGGTCAGGGTCCCCTGAAGGATGGAGGGGGTAGATGGATGGCTGATTGGTGGCCTCAGAGGACCGGAGGCTGTTGATGGACAAGATGACTGAATGTTGCCTGCGGTGTGCCTCTGAATGACCAATGATTTCGGGCTCAAAGGCTGCTGGGTGGCGCTGAAGGGCTTTTCTTGTGGTGAAAGAACCCATCATCCCATCATCCCATCATCCCAGCATCAATGCCTGCTGGGTCCAGTGACTTGAAATTGCTTGTTTTGACCAACGAGCAGTCCAAAAGGTGGAACTGGGTTTATTTGTATTTGGAAGATAAATGAATTATCCATTACCGAAATAGTTGCTGATTAATTTAGTGTCAGTTTATTAATTGTTTAGAGTTTTCTATGATCGTCATCCATGGTATTATTATTTGTTTGCTTGAAGCTTGTATTGATTCCATGGCAGGGGTTCTTCAGATGAGCACTCCACTTCTCTTCTTCTTTCTCATGCTGAAGTGCAACATGTAAAACCAGTGCTTGTGGAATCACAATCCTGATAAAAGCTCTTGCACGTAAAGTAGAGCATTATGTAGCGCCGCCTTTTGGAGTGGGCCTTTCTATTAGAAGAGACTGTACCTGACCTCCTGAGATGTCCAACCCTCAAACCCAAGGGGGAGAGAGAGAGAGAGAGAGAGAGAGAGAGAGAGAGAGAGAGAGAGAGAGAGAGAGAGAGACTATTCAGCCCCTTAACGTCTTCTGTGTTCCTCATTCTGTTGCTTTCTGAATTGAAGATGGATGTGGACTACTGAGGTATTAAGTGCTGATATGATAAATGATAAAAAAAAACTATTAACCTTCTTAAAAAAATAATTATATTGCAACTACAAAAGGCCGATGTGTCCTTGAATATACAAAAATATGCAGGTGCAAACACTGCAGGTAAATATCTTAAAAGTGTTGATTGTTTGTATCTGAGTTGTTGTTGAATGTCAGTAACCGTTTTAAATTCGATGCACTAAAAGCATCCGAGAGTGTCAGTTGAAGTATTTGAAGTGAAGAGCTGGAAATAGCCACCTGAATGCTGGAAGTCAGAGAGGTCAAGGTCTACCGGCACACCATCCTCGGGCTCACTGAGCATGATTTAGCAGTGGTGTTTACAAGTCGAATGTTGGAACTACGCAGAGTTTCTGGTTCAATGAGGATAATAGATCCGGAGGTAAAGGGGTGTTTTGAGACGGGCAGAAGGAGCAGGTGGAGGCGTCACTGTCTCTCTCCGGGTCGGTCCTCGTGCGGCTCTGGCTCAAAGAGACTTTGATGAAACTTTGTTCGGTAAAAGTACAGCTGGTACTTACTGTATGCACCTCACGGCCAGGCTTTCAACGACCACAGCATGTAGCCTCGTCCACTAAGGAAGAGAGGGACCGCCGGAAGGTGGGAGGTAAACAATGTACGGAGAGAGGAATAAAATGAAAGGCTTCCAGTTCCCTTACTAATCAAAAGTAAGTGCTTCAGGGATGGAAGAACAGAGACGGGACAGACGGCAGCAGGAGTGAAAGACAGAAAAGGAAGAAGGAAGGAAGGATGATATTGTCTGGGAAGAGAAGGGGAAACCTGAAAGAAGTAGGGACGAAGGTGATGATTGATGGAGGAAAGGAATCGAAGAGGAGCTCGTCTTTATTGTATACCGTTTTTGCAGTAAGTTCTTTACTACCAGGGATAATATAATACTTGTTCTACGCCGCCAATCAAAAAGTACAACTTTTTAAATCCGCTGCCAGTATGAATTTATCATGCACGCTGGGTGTTTTGAGTATATTTTAAAACATTTTCCATATATAGTCATGACCTTCAGAGAATAAGTGTCTGGTGTGGATTTAATTAAATAAAAAGTGAACTAAAAGGTCAAAGAATGAAAGGCCGTAGTTGTACAGAAGTGGTGAGTGAAAAGGTGATACATGTAAACTTAAGCCTTTAAGCCCTAATAATGTCAATAATGATAACTGGTAAATGATGATAGATTTATATGACCAATATCTATTATTATTTATTGATTTTATTCTGTTTTGTGAAAGTAGTTCTTGGCAGGTAAACTACAATTTTAAATGCACACATGAACAAATCGCCGAAGTCCATTCTCCAAATGAATTTGAGAAGAGTGTTTGAGTTTTCCTCTCTTACAAGCTGAAGTTCAACCTTTTAAAACCAGTGCTCGAGAGACCGGGAGAGAACAAAAGGGAAGATTGGAAGAAATCAAGGCAGGAAGCAATAAAAGATATATACGTATAGTCACATTAAACACAATGATACCCTCAAGTCATTCCTTCATGAAGGGATTGTGATGCGTAAAATTCAAATTACAGTGAGCAGGAATCAACAGATCCTTGCTGTGTAGATCTGCATTACAAATTCCCCGTCATTCATTGTAAGAGGAGGATTTCATCCTCCATCCAAACCCTTAATTCTGGAATGATTGTAATGAACAACAATGCCGATGCTTGATTGTGATGAAAACTAATCCCAATCTCCTTTAGTTGTGTCTGACAGAGTAATCCGGTGATGGCATGGATGAGTGTCCCAGCAGCCCCCCTCATCCCTTAGAAGTACTCAGATTAAAGTGAAAATCCTGTCACTGGAGAGCCAAAGCAGAGGCGTGATTCTCAGGTGTCTTATGGCCCTCCTTCAGACACGGCAATGCAAAGAAACGGTGACAGCAGGGATTTTTAATCTAAATAAAAAAATAAAGGGTTTGAGGAGCAGACAGATTTAGGAGCGTGAACTGCAGACGTATTTAATGATCCCATTGTCTTCTTTGACAGAAAGGCCACAGCTTTTTTTTTTGTTGGTAAAATTCCAGCTAGTAACTTTACCGCTGAGGGTGTCAACACTTTAAATCACAACAGATCCTGCGTCTGTTGGCCCTCAGCAGTTACGGGCATTAGATGAGCATTAGACTTCTTTGTAAATCTGATGTGCTAGCATCTCATTAATTCCAGTTTTGTATAAATACAGAGACAAAGATATCCTCTAACGCAGACTTTTCTTACGAATAAATTTATACATGTTTGATAAAATGTAGGAATTTATCAGTCATGACTGTGCATAAAAAAATACAGGGAACAGAAACGTTGCCACTTACTGCCTGTCCACTGTCCAGTTAGATAATGAATGGCCGTTGGCGGACGATGCCACTCTATGCGGCGCGCTTGTAATTGCGGTTGGCTTTCGTCTGGGAGAACAGAAACCGGCTTCCCTTGCCACTGGACCACTGGACAGATCTGCGCTTGACTGATTTGGTTTGGCACACTTTGGGTGTCCCACGGATTTCCGCGGCACGAACAACAGGAATTAGCTGAACTTGAGGTTCCTGTTGCCAAGCCTTAATTCGTTTCCTTTTTATCCGTCAGTGATTGATCAGATGGCACAAGGGGGCTCGGGACTTCGCCAATTCCTTCTGCTAATAGATTGGTTTCCATTGAGATTGTATTTCCCGGGTTATATATTTACAAACCGCTGCACACTCTTGATCTTCAACCAGGCAAGCATTCATCTTTCACCGTTATACTTGGCCTTCATGATAAAATCATACAATTACTGATTACTAATCCGGTTTTAAAATGGACTGTGAGTGGACTTTTGAAGGGGTCCTTGAAGCTTTCAGAACTGATTAGGATTCAGTCTCGCCAATGATGTCAGGGTCATTAAAAGACACTAGTGTGCCTGCTGCTGCTGCTGCAGCCCTATGTGATTAGACTTTGATGTGGTGTCTCGTGTGTTGTTTCTCCACACTCCCTTTTGTCTGTGTTTCTCTGTAGTCCTGTGATATGTTTATAGGATAGATCTGACCTCTGTAGTGCTTGATGACACGTCATACCAGAGTCTACAAAATATCAAACACTCATTACGAGTAAGGCGTTTGTAATATTTGATGATGTGCATCTCCCAGTCCATAGCTTGCATTCAACATTAAAAAAGAATCAGCATTCAACAGAACGAGAGATGAGCAAAGATCAATGCAGGGAAACCAAGGGGGCGGATTGTGACTGACAGGCTGACTGACAGGTAAACAGTTCTCGCACGGAGGTTTTAGAACCAGCAGGGACTCTAGATGTACTCAGTGTTTTGATATCTCGCTGCGCCATATGGCGGACTGGGTGGTAACTCGAGCAGCTGCTCGCTCCTTTACTTCATTTTCCCATTTTTTTGCTGTTGCTAGCTTTGTTAGGATTTCATGAAAGTAAGTAAGAGCCAGATTTGCTTCATTGTGTCCAATTTAGCAGCAGCAGCAGCAGCAGCAGCAGCAGCAGCAACAACATGTGCATGTGATGTACACATGAATGACCTTTCACCTTGAGACTTGGCCACTGAATTCCAAGGTTAGGTTCACTCGTGTGAATCAAGAATGGAACCAATTGAACGTCAAAAGAACTTGAAACAAGTTGCGTGGTGTCCGCACCTTCTTCACTTTAATGTTAAAGTGTGAGTCACAACTGTTAGCCCTGAGTGGATGAATGATGAGTGATGAATAAAATTAGATTTAGCTAACTATGGGTTTTCTCCAGGATGGGATTAAGCCCATGGTTAAAAAAAACAAAAAACACAAGTGTGAAAAGCCTTAATGTGACAAACTGTGCTTCCCTTCCTTATAATATGTGTCCACCTCTGGCTCTATATGGAGGTGTTAAAAATACCCATAACCAGCACCCCTCTGGAACTACATAATAATGCTCTTAATGAGTGACCGTGACTCAACAAAAAATTAAATCTGTGTGCAACTCCACCAAAGAGCACCAAGAGCACAAGTCGGAATTATAGGAGGGAAAACGGTGTCTGACACGTTGAATTGTGTTCTGGCTGTTCTGTCTCAGTTGCCCTCATTTGTCCTCAATTAACATGCATCACACTGTAATTAGGCAGAGCCACAAAAAGAAAAAAACACAGAATCCGCATGCACATGTGCCTGGAGATCCCAAACCGCACTGGGAGGCTGTGTTGAGAACACCAAATGAGACGGAGGGAATTATCTAAGAGGCATGAAGACAGAGGAATGTGGTCCAGCTCTTAGCCGGTGGCTCAGATAACAGAACATACAGCATGAAGAGAAGACAATGTGCAGGACAACAGGTGGATGGCTGGCGTGAGAAAGTGTTTTTTACATTGACGGGAGGGAGAATGACTTTGTAATATAAGGATTGAGTGAGACAGGAAGCTGCAGGGGAATAGCAGGCTGGCTCACTATCTATATCATGTATGCTGTTGTCTTTTTTCTTTTACTTTTGACCTTTTTCTTTAATCTGGTGCGGTGCATCAAATGGGGACATTTATGTTTTAAACCGTACATGACCCCTTTTTATTTATTCATGTTTATTTAGAATGTAGATTGTATGGGGCCAGAAATAGAGGTGAAATGCAGCACCCTATTTCTTTCGAGCGAACGTCCAGTATTCAAAGTATTTTTATTATTACTTTTCAGTGTACATGAATATGTTTTGTTTTTTTCTGCAAGGCTCATACGCTCACGCTGATCGCGGTCGGACTCAGACAGGAGGCTCCTCTTAATCCTGAGCTTGAGCTGAATGTATGGTGGACACCTACAGGCAGAATCGGACAAGCGCGCGCGCACACACACACGAGATAACAGACTCACACATGCATGAACAAAGAGGCAGCCAAGAGCGACCCTCAGTGACAGACTGCCTCCTGAGACCGCGATGTCCAATCAGACACCCATCGAGCGTGATACACGCACATCCACGGCTCTCTATTCTCTCCGTCCCACTTCGTTGTGCAGCCGCTGGATAGAGGCGAAGAACAGAAAAAAAAGGGGGACAGGGGGCCGGATGAATGTCTTGACATTTAACTGCTTGTTGCGTTCGTTCTCGGGTGTATTATTTTCATGTTCTCGGCGGATGGAGCGAGGCACTTACAGAAGGGGTTTGGGTTTGATTTCCGTCGGGACCAGTTATGCTAAAAATAAATGCAAGCCAAGCGCAGCCCTGTAGATTACTTCAGACCTAAAAGCGTCCACCAAATGGTGGAATCTTGTATGACTGTCATAAAAGTTCCTTGTTCACAAAAATGTACACAGGGTTTTAATGTATCCTTCAGGATTCCCTTTTGGGTGTTTTTGGTTTTCCTCCCAGAGTCGTTGGAAATGTGACTGATGAACGGATGACTTCAAACTGCACATACTAGCATTGATCTATGTCCATAGACTGGTGACCTGTCAAGAGTGTGGGGCGGGGATTGGCTCCAGTCCTTTCTACGTTCCTGAAAATAACTACAAAGGGACTCGGTAGACAGATGGATCTGTGGGAGATTTCCCTCCTTTGCTTCAGTTTTTCACCTTGTGAACAATGCAGTTAAAACCCAGGAGGCACCAGATACCCACACTGAGATGTCTAAAAATGTGAGTGTAGGAGGGAGAATGTAATTCAAAAGACCTACAGGAAACAATGAGCCCGAGGTTTTCCGACAAGGTTTCACAGCAAGTTGAGAAACCTCTGACTTCTAGAGGTCGACAGTTAAGTGCCGGCTCTGTCAACGAGATGTAGATGCGATCGGACTATACAGTATATACACGATGATGAATTTATTCTGGAAAAACAACAGGCTACGATTGGCCAACTGTGTGCAGAGATTTTGAACTCCTCTTTCTTTTCGTTTGTTACACAACTATTTGTTTGTGTGCACAACAGTATGAGTGTATTCCAGGAGAGACGGTCTGAAGGTGTGCACTGTCACCCCCGTATCACGCCTTTTTACTGAGCAGAGCATGAACGCATCATAATGTAACTTAATGGAACCGCCGTGCAGTTATGTGTTGGTATTTGATATAGATGGATGGATCCATCTCTATGAAGCTATTTTACTAACTTTCTATCAATGCCTGACTCCGATACAATCGCACTCTCTCACAGTCGGGGGCATGCTCATCGACACAAAGCCGCCCAGGAGTCTAATCTCATCTCGGACCTCTGGCTCCGCAGGTCAGCACAACAACCTGCACTACTGACCACTAAAAGCTTAGCCAAACGCACACAAGCAAATGCGCGCACGCACACACACACACACACACACACACACGTTGTCGCAGCGTGTTGGGCGGAGCCGACAGAAAGCTATCCTCAGGAAATCCCATTCAGTCAGTGAGAAAATTGGCTTTGCTGGAGGGGACAAAAAGAGAAAAACAACCGCCCCCATCCCTTTGCCCCTCTGGGCCATCTCTGCTATCCTCCTGCTGTGCCCGAGTAAAGCGCCTTACATATCCATACACACACACACACACACTCACACGGCCAAGTAAAGGTTATTTACCAACCATGGAGAATGAATTTGCTGGATATCTATCTTAATCTCTTTTTAGACTGGTCTAATCTGTTCTGAGGAGAGGGAGCAGGGCTACAGATGGAAGGAGGAGGATTGAGGACAGAGGGGAGGAAATAGTTGGGTCTGACCAATATGATGCACACAGTCACTCCGTCCTTTATTGCTGACTTGCTGAGTAGTTTGTGATGCAACCTAAAAAACACGGTGGTAACTTTGCAGAACACAATGTAAAACACTGCATGCTGGGAGGTTTTCCTACATGCCTACCTTGTGACGCAGTAATATAATTTCAAAGAAATTCATTAATTTTTAGGTGTGCGCCAAAATATATATATACATAAATATATATTTTTTTATATATATATTTTACTTTTAATTCAAATAAAGAGAAAAACCTGAGTGAATGAACAATATTAGACTTATTACAAAATTACAAAAATATACTTTGATTGAACAGCATTATCGTTACACTTCTTTCAGAGAATAACATGTCTGAATATGGTGAAATACGGCCCTTATATCATCTACTGTCAAAACAGTCAAACAGTCAAAAAAAAAGAATGTCTCCAGAAATCAATAAATCCTTTCAGCTCCACCCACCCAACGTTGTACTTTCCATGCCAGAAATGAAACACCTTTAAATACCATGGATTGAAGTGATGAGCATTCAAAATGTATCCGGTTTAATTTAAGGAGTACAAAGTGACCTGTGTCTCTATTATTATTATTATTATTATTATTATTATTATTGATACAAACAAAGGCTGGTGTTTGTAGTGTCCTTATGAGAGTACAAAGCACATATCACAGTCGCTTCAATAGAGCTCTACTCCTAGAGCCAGGGGAAAGTCTGTCTGCAGAGGCCACAATGAACAAGTGACTGTCAGGGTTTATTCTGCTGTCGTAACACAACCAACAAAAAATGTATGAAAGAAAAAAGATGCTGTCAAAGCTGGAGACGGTTGGGTTTTTTTTGTGGAAACTGTGAATACGCAATACATAGGATCTTGTAAAAGCTACTGACGTATATTTAGCCATGTAAATGTAGCAGTGTGTTATCAAATATCTACATCATTGTGCCTGTATAATAGTTGTAGACTGTTTTAATTAATTGTAGTGTATCATAAGTCACACACTTGCAGACATACGTGAAAGGTAAAATTATCGTGCACTGCTACAAGGTTGTATTTCCTTCTGAGGCTGACCGGCCAAAACTACTTTTAGATATGAAACTCTGCTCAGTGGATCAGTAGACTGAGATGGAACACACACACACACACACACACACACACACACGCACACGCACACGCAGGTTTGATATTGTAAAGGTCATGCAGAGATTACATTGATTGGATCACTGATCACACAAGGCTGTAAAAGGGAACAGCAATTAAATGAAGCGAGAGCCATTTTACTGCATGTGAACGTGTGTATGTTTAAATATTTCACACTCGCACACTCTTCTACTTTTTTTTTTTTTTCATATTTTGTGATACGGCTGGATTAAGATAATGGCCGCCGCTCCGCACCGCACTCACACGACAGTTACCACCGATAACGGCGCCCCGCCCGACCGCTCAAACACACGCTTCAGTTTTCCTCATTGGCGGACGCCTCGGTTATACTCCCACACACACAGCTTCGGACACCACGGATAAATATATTGTACATATTGTACACTGTACAAATGTACATACATTTCCAGATGTTTTGTGATCATTTTAGCCTTTTCAGTACACGTCCAGATTGTAGTGTGGATCCTTCGTTGTCACACTTAACCTGATCCTCATGTGTTACTGCTTTGCAGATTGTTTATGATACTCCCCACTGACGTGGTTGTGAAGCAGTTGTTTCCCAATTTTCGCTCCCCAAACATCTCAAAATTGCCCATATTTAAATCAGCGAGATCCAGACTGTACACAGCCCACGTGATATCAACGTAATAACTGACACATTCGTGTCTTTGGAACAGATAAAGTCTTGAGGATTACGATGTTAGCGCTGGCTATTCATATCCGCTGTAAGAGCTTTTGAATTGGTGTGACAATGTAGTTGAACCTTTCTGAACGTTTTTTTTCAAGTTTTTTTTTTTTTTTTTTTAGTGTTTCCTTTGTTATGCGTGAATCAAATGAATCTGAGTTCAGGACAAGGTTACTAGCGTCATATGACTTCCACTTGCTTTTACACAGTCCATTAACAATTCATTTCTTGATGTAGATTTTCTTATTCAGGCTCTTTGTGCGTAGTTGGAGAGCTTTCAGTGGATACAGTACGTTCTCTCTGAAATAAACTGGGTTTGACAGCTTTGTGTCTATAATTGTATTTATAAAGCTGTCCTTTATTCAGTTCCAGATACCATTATATGTGTCTTTAATATCTACAATTTGGCTTTTCAAACCGATACCTGGAATGATCTACCACAATGGTCCAATGAAAGCATTCTCAGTCCAGTTTGTATGGTGCTAAATGATGTTGAGCGCAAAGTTACATTTTAGTCAGGATATACTCACTCACCTACAAAACGTATCAACCTCTGCAGCTGCAGGACGGCATACAGTAATGTAGTTTTTCATTTGGATAGAATTTAGCTATGAACCTCAAGTTGCACCTAATCTCATTGGCCATGTCAGTGCCCACAGGCTACGGCCCATGTTCATCTCCACAGTCTGATGTAATGGGATTAGCCTACTGAGCAGACCGCGGATGGGCCTGTAATAATCCACGTTGTGTTATACATGCGAACACACACACACACACACACACACACACACACACACACAGCTTTCAATCCTGGTTATCTGTGTGTGTCTAGGATCCTGTGTGGTATTCCCTTTGGACTAGTCGGTTGCATTGTCCCCCGCAGTCCATAATTGGTACACACTCCTTAACTACATTCTGTCTCAAAGACACAGACAGCCGGAAAACACACCGCCTCTCACAGCGGTAGACTGCTTGACAGGGGGAAAATTGGCTTGGTCAACAGGGTCACACATGGGCTGATTCCTCCTTCTTTCCCGTTGCTAACCAAAGCTGTGTGTGTGTGTGTGTGTGTGTGTGTGTGTGTGTGTGTGTGTGTGTGTGTGTGTGTGTGTGTGTGTGTGTGTGTGTGTGTGTGTGTGTGTGTGTGTGTGTGTGTGTGTGTGTGTGTGTGTGCGCCCGAATTTGTAGCCTCCTAAGTAGCTACTATACACACACTCGGTCAGAAGAGGAACCAAGCCGTTCCTCCTGCCGTGCTTTGACAGACTGTGTAATTGCCACAGCACACTCTGCTTTATTTTCCCCTCTCTCTCCCCTTTTGTCCTGTATCTTCATACACACACACACAGGGCAGGGGTCCATATTGGTACATATAAGTCATCCCTGCTGTGTAATATTTGAACCGCTAACCCAAAAAAAAAGACAGAAGGGGAAAAAGCGGTGCTGTAATCAGGGCTGCCAAATGAGAGGATTTGTTCACGAGTCCAGCACAAAACTCCTCCAGGACCTTCTCCTTTCGGGCTACAATAGAATGCTGCACGAATTAGTCCTAAAACACAGAAATTAGTCAGTGTTTTCTGCACTTCTGGTTGCCTCGTCTCGAACAGGGTTTTTTAATGGGTTTGTGGTTAGATGCTTGAAATGAGGTCTGTGGTTAACAGGAGCTTCAGTGATTCTCGTGTTTTGTTCTCCCCCTCCTGTGAATTCTGAAGCTGTAACGTGTCTGAAGAAAGGCGGTTGCTAACAAGTGGCTAAACGAACACAGGTACGTTTCTACAGCCTCGTTGTGTCTATACTCTCACTCATGCGACCGTGGTGCAGTACGTCTAACTGACTTTTTAGCTTCAAAAATCATGTTTTTAAGATTATCTTGCTGAGAAAAAACATGTAAGTATCATAAACTTGTGTTTGCCACAAACGGAAAAATTGCGTTGGGTTTTTTTTTTTTTGTCGAGAGAACCAGAGCGACGCTGACTTCCGGGGTCGGCTGACAAAAATACGTCATCTCTGCCGCACTCTGTGGAGAACAAATGGAGAGCGTGAATGGACACATGCCATCATGACAGCATCTGTATCTGAACATCGTTCCTCGAGCGGAAGAAAAAAGAAAAAAAAAAAAAAAAAATATATATATATATATATATATAAAGTCAACAAGGCAAACTTGCTCCCGGTTTGAAGCTAGAAGCCCGAAGAAGAGCAGCTGTACGGCCATAACTCACGTCGCATTAACAATTAAACATGTTGGCATTTAGTTGTTCCGTAAGGAATTCAACAAGAAGCAACGGGGAATATGCTGTTCACCAGAAGTAACAGTATTGACTCTTCTCCATGAGGGTGAAAGGGAAACGTTAGCCCCTCCCCTCCGCCCTGACTCGGTCAGTCTCGTGATCTAGCATTTGTCACTCGGGACTGAAACTGAGTCATTCCAACAGTGGTAAAGTAACAGGGAGATTATGTTTTAGAGGCCTTACATTTCTTTGAGACTGTTTTATTTTGTACATGGATTACGACTCGGGATGCACGACACTGAGATCAGAGATCGGGTCGATACTCAAATAGCTGGATCCGGTATCAGTGACAGTAGAGCCGGTCCATTCAATTCAATGGTTATATACTATATACAATATACAGTGGAATGGCTGCATTAAAAAGAGTTTACACTTGAGTTGTAATTCCTGTTCATTTTGAAGATTTTATTTATTTATTTTTTTTTTTTTAACCAAATTGCTTTCGTACAATTTATAATTTGACTGATAAATAACAATTCAGTAAATATATATCTATGTATTTATTTTTGTTTCAATGTGTTTTTACAACGTGAGGGAAAGCAACGTTTAAAGCAAGCCTGTTGTTGCCTTCCACATAAAATGATCACAATCACTTCCACAGAAGAATACAGCTTATTAATTAAAGTCTGGTATCAGTCCAGTACTCGGTATCGGCGCATTTATTCACTGAGTTTGGTGGATGATTTCTTTTTTTCTTTGTTTTTGTGTGTGACTGAAACGTCTTCGCACTGATAAAGCCAACTGTAGAGCCACAGGACAGAACTAGGTGTTGGGGGTTGTGGGGGACAATTTAAATGTCTGAAATCTGAAATATTATCAGAGCGCCTCAGTCCTTCTAAAATCAGCACAGGATATCTTTCGACTACAAAATAAGACGTGTGCAGTGAAGGATTAAAGAGTTTCGGCGCTCAAAGAAAAAAGCGGCTTTAGGCTGTAATGAAACAAAAAAGCTGCCATGTTAGTTTTTGCCATCTTCTTATCTTCCCTTGTAGTTGTGAGTTGTGTGTAGATTTGTGAGAAAACACGTTAATAACAAACACAAAAGGCAGAGCAGGTCTTTCACAGAAATCCTGTTCCAGCACGTTGCAGCAGGTGAAGAGGCAGCAGCGAGGTGTGAAAAAATGATGCGCGGCGCTTCAGCATATAGCATTTGCATTCTTGCTCGCAGTGCGAGATAAACATAGCTGCAGTATTTTTATCCCGATGATGCAACACTTGGGACGAGTGGCGGGAAAATAAGACCACTTCCTGTTTCACACCAGCAGCAGTCGGTGTTTACGTTCTTTTTTTTTTTGTCACAACAATTATTTATTCATTTAGACATATTAACATCATACATGAATACAAAAACCAGGCCCGTCAGACAACAACAAAGTAATAAATAAATAAATAATAATAATACAGATGAAGAGAAAAAAAAGAAAAACATTTTTACGTTCTTGTTATTTATTCATGACTTTCTTCTTTTACCTTCGGCGGTGCCCTTAAAGGGACACTGCGTTTTCTGGAATTTATTTTCGAGACAAATTGCATTACAGAGAATTCATTTGAGGAAGACGTGCTGGGAATCGATGCGCCGCTCATTTGAATCTCTCAGGATTTAACCCCCCCCACCAACTGTGTATGCATATATGTCCAGGGAGTATGTTGATCGGCAGCAGGTTATTGTTAGAAACACGGAAATGTCCCCGGAGTTCACGTCTGGATTTGTTTCTGATTGCTGTCAGCTGGCCTGAAGGGAGTCAGGCTGCTTCAGAGACCTCGCTCTCATTGGACCATATCTCTCCGCCCCCCCCCCCCCCCCCCCCCCGCCCTGCAAGGGAGATAAGGCAAATAAGCTATTTGCCTTGTTAGTATACTCTCTTTCTCTCTCACACACACGCACTCTCTGCTCTCACATTTGAGTCACCATGGTTCTATCTAATCGCAGATTAGCAGTTGACTCTGACATGCCTTTTGTTCGGCTTTCTCTCTGCGCCCGTATCTCGAACTTGTTCGCCTGTCATTCATCCTCTTTGTTTTTTTGGTCTTATTTTACATTTTTGTATCTTATTTTCTCTTCCTGTCATTTCTTCTCTGTGTGTGTGTGTGCGCGTTGAATACATGTTTTGTTATGTTTCATTTTGTAAAAATTATGAAAAGGTGATTTCTTTCTTTTTCTTTTTTTTTTTTTTTTTTTTACCTCTGACGAAAGGGATTTGATTAGTTACATACAGTATTTATTATCGATTGAATCATTACTGCATCACAGGTCGCTGTGGGTGTAGCTGAGGTGTAGTGAGTTTGCAGATAAGCAGGGGGCTCCAGTCGTGCCCTGATGCCCATTTTGAAAACCAATGTCGTTAACAAACCTGTTTTGCCAGTGCACGGGCCAACTCCACGCAGCCCCGTGTTGTAGGTCTGCCTCAAGGCTTTTGCACTCATCTCGAGGAGAAAAAAAGTTCCAGCAAATGCTTTGATTAAAAAGCTACCAACCCAAACGGTTTCACTTTTCCTCTGCACCGGCTGTGAAATACCAAGTATATAATGTCAGCGTGGCGTACTCTTTTAGTACTTCCTTTATTTTTTTTAATTACGGCTGCAGCTTGCGTGCCGTAAATCTGGCATTCAAATGTAGCTGTCCTTTGCTTTGCTCAGCGGCACGAAAAGACCAAGAGTTTCCTTGGGCGAGGCTGGAGGGCTACAGGCTCACCCATTAGGCTGCATCTCTGAGTAGAGCTGAGGACAGTAAGCTGCAGCGGAGCATGCTGGGTTTAAAGGATGGATCTGGAGGTTGTGGTCTTATTGTCCCCAATCCCACAGAGAGACTAAAACCAACTATTGATCCTGCGAACAAAATTATGTTTGACTTTATTCCTGTATGCCATAGTATTGTTAAAAACACATCACTGAGCCACAGCCCTCCACTGGGGGCCCTCCACTGGGGGCCCCCTCATTACCATAAAACGGGGGCACTGCAGTTCCCATAAACGCTAATTAGTGCGCCACATGTGTATTAACCTCCGTTGCAAACAGTCACCAACAACTGAAGGATGAATGTCTTCATTAGGAAAGCGTGGGTTCAGAGTCACAGACAGGGTGGGGAAAGTGTCATCAGACGAACTAATGCATAAGTACTTTTTGGAGCTCTTCTCATTGATTTTGTGCCTCCTCCGTCTCCTCGCCCCTCGATCTCGGCGGCTTGAGAGCCTGAAATCGATCTCGGCGCTCCATCCTGAAGGACGTCCCAATTCCTAGAATTCAGGAGGTCTTAGCGAGGATACACAGGTGTATTCTCCGCGTAAGTCTTTTTCGGCAGCCCGTGACAAGGGCCGAGGCAGCTGACACCCGCCGGAGCCGTGGCCCCACGTCGTATTGAATTGACGTCTGCTTTGAAATGACTGCGGCGAGGCGAAGGCGTCTCATTTTGTTAAAATGCCTGTTGCCACGACTCCTCTTTCCTCGCGTCTCCTCCTCGCCTCCTCCGCTCGCATCCCCCGTGGGCGGAGCCAAGACACGTGGAGAGGGGACGAGGAAAGGTATCAAGGTTGTACAAACTAGGAAATGGGAATGGGCCCCTTGTCTTTTTAGAGCATTTGTTGACGTTTTATTTTTTCTTTAACGGCAGAACTAATGAACGTATTTTAATTTATTTGTATTACATGTAGAAGGTTACATGCACCCCCTCAAGCAGCAGTAAAGAACAGAATCCCTTTTCGTATGCATTCAGCAGTGCATGTCCCTCTCTGACCTCGGTTGCTGCTCCAGACGCAGAGCTCTTCAGGTCGGCTTTGGCTCCTACCCGACCCTGTCCATAATGTCTCATCTGTGCTGGGAGACAAAAAGAATCCAAATTCGGTTGGGTGAAAGTTGCGCCGTGCCCTGCGGCTCTCTGCTCAATATTAATGCCCAGCGCCGGCTGCGTGCCTCCAAACTCCTCACCAGGCAACTCACTGCTGCATGGGACTTACAGTCCAATTACATAAGCTATCCAGCCAGGATTTGTTATCAGGCCTGTGTGTGTGTGTGTGTGTATATGTATGTATGTATGTGTGTGTATATATATATATATATATATATATATATATATATTTCTGATTTCTTTCTGATGTCTTTTTGATGTTCGACTAGTGCTGTTAAGGGCTAACACAGTGAGCCTGTCTTTCTAACATGTCTAACCTGGCTTTGAAAGAGAGGGAAAAGTTGCTGTGTGCCTCAGTATGTGTGTGCGGCGTCTAGCTGTGGAGATCTGAGAGTGTTTTCTCTTTTTTTTTCCCTTCCTGCAGACGGCACTTTGACAGGTAGCTTTGTTTAACACTTGTGCTGCACACCGCCTTAAAGGTCTTTGTTCTCCACTCAGCTTGTCTGTCTGACTGACTGCCTAACAGCTACTCTGTTTGTTTTTTCTTCACACAACAATACTTCTTTGTTTTTATTTTATTTTTTTGGACCAAACTTACCTGTTTTTCATTTCATTGTCTCTCTGTCAGCCGCCCTGTCTGTTTTGTGGGATTTATTTATTAAATAAAAATCTTGAAAGCACCTTTATATTCTTTCTTATTGTGGACACTAACCTGTAACAAGTTGTCCTGACCTGGTTCACGCACAGCGCTCTCCTTAACCATGCTTTTATCAGTAGCAGATAGCAGTTAGATATGATATGAACCCATTGTACCCTACCTGCTCATCGCCGAGCAACAGAGCCGGGGAACATAGTGGAACATTTAGCTGCTAAAAACACAGATAATTCTTCTGGGAGGTGGTGGAGACCAAAACCGAGCTGAAACCGAGCTTAATCTAGACTCAAGGCACTTGCAATGAACTGCATTATCGTTATTTATTTTGCTCTGTCTCTGCTGGATGTGTAAATAGGCAGCTAATGTTAACAAGTTCTCCATATTAACTTTATACGGTGATAATGTTGTAATAATGCGTTAACAGCTCGTTCTGTGGCCTCAAAGTGGCCTGGAAAGTTAACAAACATATGGCTCTAACTTCTAGGATTGTTTTCCCCAAATGTAGAGGCCATTCACATAATATAACGTGGCTGTTTCGAGTAAAAGCATGTATCCTATTTTTACACGTAAAAGAAATATTTGTTTTCTAATAAACAATACTATTAAAAATCAAATACTATTTGAACAAAGTCGCCGTGTTATTTATTCTCTGTACCTGGAGTAATAATAGACTGATTCCGGCGAGATGGTTATGAAAGAGATTCCACAAAAAGCAGGTGTGCCGGATTCACTTCCAAAGCAAAAAAGAACATTTGTAGACTTACAGTAGGATTCAGAATATGCCACTTTGCTCTTATTTTCCCACATAGAGGGTTTTATTCATGCGTTTCACTCGCATGTTGGTACCTCGCCAGCCCCATCAGTCAGTTGAAGTAACAATTAAGTTTTATAACCGTGACAAAATCTCTTTATTGTGCACACACTGACTATATCCTTTTTGGCTAGACATGCTTGTGTTGACAATTGAAAGTAAATTCCTCAGAGCTGTTGTGTTTTCAAAACAGCCCGAAGGCAGAGACATTAAATTCTTTAAGCCATATTGATTTTGTTGCCTTTCGTCTAAATTTACCAGCCGTCTGCATCCAAACAAAAACTGTTCTCTGTAGACTCAATCTGTCACTTGTAAATTCTTCCTCTATAAAAGCCGCTTGTGTTTTTTTGTTGGCACATGTTTTGAAGATATTTGGGTTCCCTACAAAAAAGGCAAAAACTCACCCAGTCATAACTTCCTTCTAGCACACACCGCTCCTGGACTTTTATTTTGTAGACTGTTTTAGTAGATTTACATGGGATATTAATACACACACACACACAACACATGCAGTAACTTTTTTCTTTAAAAATAGGTTGGAAAAGCCATTGCAGAGATGACCCAAACACATCCACCTTTTTATTAAACTTAAGCCTTAAGCCCTTTTTTTTGTTTGATTCGATTTTTCTGAGCTTTTGCACCTCGAGACATACAGGACGTATTCATGGAGGCTCTGTAGTCCGAACAAGACACGTTCTTTTTGCATTTTTGTGTCGATTATTAGTCATGCCCCCGGTTTGTAAAGGCCTTTTAGGCTTGAGAGCTTATTTTTTTTTTATCATAGACCTTTAACAAGAAGGCCTCATCTACAGACCTTTTGCAGTGACTGACATTTGCCAGAGACTCTCTGACATTTAGTGAATTTTTTTAATTTTGTATTTATTCCCTGTCTTTTTGAAAATTAACTCTGTTACCGATTTGTCACGAAACTGATTAAACATGTGTCATCCCAGGTTACCTAACCTCTCCTGGCAGCGCTTCACAATCTGCCTCTCGGGTGTGTAACACACCAAATAAGGTACGGGGCAATGCTGAGACGCAGGTTTATGGGTCTGTGTTAGCTTTTCCAGGAGGGTGGTGGAGGGAAGAGGGCGGGGGGGTCAGATCTGGTCTTTGGCCTTGTTGAACTATTTAAGTGAATATTTGACATTTCCCTTCAGATGAAAGCCTTCCAGCTCAGGCTTGTTCTCTGACAATACTGACTCTCCACTAGGACACTTGAATGGCACTTCATTTCTCTCTCTCTCTCTCTCTCTCTCTCTCCCTCCCCCCCACCTCACTCTCACTCTTTCTCTCTCTTTCTCTTTCCCCCACTATATTCTTCTGAAATATTTATTATTGTTAGCATCAGTTCATTTACTGTGGGCTATATTTGTCCTGCTCTCCTTCCCGATAACTCCCAGTGTTACGGCTGAACAGACTGTAAAAAATCCTTCTTTTAGTTGTTTCAAACTGAAGAGTGTTTCAGTGGACTGAGGGGCGCTGTGTTGATCCACAACATCGGTCCTAATGATATGGTAATTATGTGTGCGTTGTCACTTAATGCTTTTATTCTGGAGTTTTCCCCTCATCGATCGATCATCAAACCGTTTCGAGGAGGTTAAGTTAGGTGTACTGAGCGGGAAAACCTTTCATTATTTCAGCTTTCTTTGATCACGAGTGTGTCGGGCTTCCATTTTGTCATTGTCTAATAAGTATGTTTCCATGGCAACTGCTTCCAAGCCCATGAGTTCAGCTTCTGTGGCTCCTGACCACTCACACTTACCAGCGAGCTTAGCCACGAATACATTTTTCTTGCGCTGTAGATTGAGTTTCAGGTGAGGTTTCAAATGCTCCTGTACCTCCGTTCACGTCAAAAGACTTTTCTTTTTTTCCTTTTTTTTATCACGGCGGAAAAATCGTTTTCCATCGTACTTTTTTCCAATACGCAAATTTTCACCGCAATCCTTCTCTCAAGCTGCTCGGCCGGAGCGCGCAGGTGTAGTTTTCTGTTTTGTCAGCCTTTTTTTTTTTTCAGCTCACACACACACACGGATCGAAATCAAATGCGAGCCAGGAAGCACAAAAATCCAATCACGAGTGGCCACGTGAGATGCATTCGAGATGCATCTAAGTGTCAGGTGTGCAACTGCAATCTGTCTCAGCTGGATCGAGACACAATCTGGATATGAGGTATTCGCTCTGAACAGATTCACGCTCTCCCACCTGACCGGACGCCTAATTACAAACTCGTGCACAGAGAGAGTTATGAAACTGTGGCGCTGTGAGAGAACGTGCAAGGTCCCGTGGCTTTGCCTCACATTTTGAAACGCGTTGAGATTCAGACGTCCAACGATACTGCCACGGTAGTTTTCTAAAGGATACGATGAGCTGATATTAAGGTGCACTGATTGTGTATTCCGACAAAATGGACGCCGATCGAGCATTAAACTTCACCCTCTGCTTGTTGCCCACGTTGCACTTTTTATACCCTCAGCCCATCTAAACGTGCACTCCTCCCCTTATAACTTTCCTACCGAGACGGCAATTTTCTATGTAAATTCTCTTTGCCCGGCCTTCTTCATTTCCATAGCGGCTCCGTCAAAAGAGCTGACTGTCAAAAGTGTGCCGAGTCAGCGCCGACCGTGGCACCAGAGAGGCGAGGAAATGATACCGGGAGTTGATGCTCCTCGTTGCGTGTGCGTGTTGATGTGCAAACGCCAAAAAAGCGAGGCACGGATTGCTAATATTGAGATGAAGGATGAAGCCAAAGCGTTTTTTTTTCTCTTTTCTTAGAGAGCGTTTTCTACCTCACTCGTCAAAACGTCTGTCAAACTGAGGAAATGCTTCCGAGGTGAACCCCAAAGGAGATCTGGAGGTTCTGACATCCATGTCGTCAGTCGGATTGACGTTAGCGCCGTTTGACTAACGATATCTCAACGGGGATACATTTCTCTGCCTTTGGGGAGGGGGGGCAGTGAATCATCAGAGTTGATGTGTATTGGCTTTGAATATTGGGTTGCTGGATTTGTTATGTAGTTCTACGCTCTTAAATGATTGGCAATTTATGTGACTTGACCAAATGCATGGTGGGAACACAATGACGTGAACACTTTGGTTTTTCAGGCTGCAGTTTGTGGTTGTATTGCATTGCACTCATTGACCAAAAAAAAACAAATGAGAAACAGAAATCGAGATACACACGAGAGGCAATTGCATTTTCTCTTTTAACTCGTACCACTTTTATCAAAATTAACTTCAGAAAGTTGATTATTCCAGATGCTGCGTAGAAACAGGAGCCTGTGAAGGTGTCCGAATATTTAACGCTCAAAAGTCTAATGATCCAGTAAAGACCAGTCAGCTGCTATATTAGCTCCTGTTTTTCACGTTTTTTAAAACCATGAAAAGCAGCAAGTTGTCACATTGGAAGAACTGCAAACCCAGAACATTTGTGATTTTTACTTGATAATCGACTTATTATCAAAACCATTATTAGATCGATTAACTTATTGGCTTTCAGCTCTGTAATCGTGTGTATGCAAGAACAGTGTTGAATACAGTCTGTCTTCACAAATTCACGGGTCAACAGCAGCGTTATAGATATAATGCGTTATGTGTGTGACTTCATTTCATTGTCAGTTTGTTTTAGGTTGATTTTAGGCCTATGCATTGATTGTAGTTCCCATATGGGTACCGTAGACCATCACGTTCTTTGCGAACAGCAAACCCTATAAATGAGGGTTAGGTGTATGTGTGCCCTTTTGTGTGACTGGTGACCCCCCCCCTGCTATCCTTGGGAGCCTTTTAACGCCACAGTGAGGTACCCAGGAAGAACGAAACGCATTCAGCTGTTCTGGAAAGCCCCTCAGCAAACACTGCTGAACTGTTGGCGAAATGCTGAGGTTGATATTGTTTCCATATTCTTTCGATGTGTGTGGCTTCCATGTAAAGCCGTCCATTACCTTGATAAATAGTTCTCCCTGTGGCGTTCTGCCGAGGAAATATTTTCATACCCTGGAAACATTTGCATGTCACACCTTACTTTTGCATAGCTGCATAGGTTTCTCCTGCTGTAACTAGCAGTTAGGAGTATAAATCATTTCTGCTGGACAAACTATGTAATGAAGACTCTATTGTAAGTTATATGATGCACCTTGTTCTGCATTTTGTAATTTTTTTTTTGAAATTGTATAGCAGACAACATATAAATCAATATTAATACATACAGTTTGACCGTCTCTCCGCTCCTTTCCTGTAATTTTCTTTCCTCGTCCCTATTTTCCTCTCCTCTCTTTTTCTCCTTTTCCTTTCCTTTCCCTTTTCTTTCTCTCTCTCTCTCTCTCTCTCTCTCTCTCTCTCTCACCTCTTTCCTCTCTTTTCCTTACCTTTCCTGCCTCCTCCTTTCCTTTCCTCTCCTGGCGTCTGCTCTGCTTTAATCATTGCTAATTTGTCTCCTCGAGCTAAGGTTGATTGATGTATAGTTTTCTGCCACCCTTCATCCTTTGTTTTCCCTCCCTGAAGCAAATGATCAAACCTAGACATGTGAGAGAGACAGTGAGGGAACGACTTTGACAGCGGAGAGGACAAGACAAGACAAGAGCAACCATTCAAACAACAACAGCAGGTGTGTGTGTGTGTGTGTGTGTGTGTGTGTGTGTGTGTGTGTGTGTGTGTGTGTGTGTGTGTGTGTGTGTGTGTGTGTGTGTGTGTGTGTGTGTGTGTGTGTGTGTGTGTGTGTGTGTGTGTGTGTGTGTGGCCTAAGCTTCTCCAATACAGCGGTCAGGTCAACAGGCCTTATTCAGCCAACACCGAGACCGCCGTACACTGGCTCACCCTTTCCATCATTCAGTTCTGCCTGCACGGACTCATTCACTCAGGAAGTGAACTATAACACTTCTGGACCCTTTTTAATGCTACTTGAAATAGAACATAATGAAATACATGATCAAATTTGCACTTGAAATAAACATAATTTATGCGTGGCTGTGGCTCATGACGTAGCGCATTTGGCAGTTAGCCGTGGGTGTTTAGAGTTTGTGCTTGAGTGGGTCGATAAGAGGCCAATTGTAGAGCTCGTTGTCTGTGAAGGTAGAAAGCGCTATAATAGTGCAGTTTTTAGTTAGTTTACTGTTCATCATAACCATAATAAACACATTGCTTGTCCTGACTGACTATAACATAAAGTGTGCCTGTGCATTTATCTCACCTGAGAGGGAAAATGAAAGGAAACTGTATACATAATGATTTGTAGACGTGTCAGTTAAAGTCATACATCAGCCCTATCCCCCTGCAAAGTTACCCATGGTGCACCTTGATGCTCAGTTTAGAGGAAAAGCACCCAGCATTAATATGATATTTAAACCTGGAACCATCTTTTGGATACTTTTCTCGAAGCATCCTTCAGTGCATATTTTCCTATGAGTGTGCAAAAGATGGCATTTGGCCTCATAAATTAGGTTATGATGTCAAAATATAAACATGTAGTTCATGATAGGTACTGATAGGTACTTGTAGTGCTGGCAGCCCATATGAAGGGCAGGTCATGTTGTATGGTACTGGTACTGGTAAACTTAAAAGGGGGCAGAAGAAAAAAAAATAGCAGTTGGTAATATGTATGTAAATATAACTGGGGAGGGATCTTATAAATAGATTTTCCAATTGTGTGCATGTGCAACCATTAAAGGAAGCAGAGAGAAAAGACGAGTTTCATAGATGGGTGAACACAAGTGAGAATTGAAGGGGAAGAGCGTGAAAGAGGAGGTGGAGGAACGAGTTCCAGGAGGCCCCCCGTAGTAACGGGGGAGGGGGAGTGTCGCAGGGCGGCGGGGAGGAGGAGGGAGAAGAGGGCAGCTTGTCGGGGTCCAGGAGGAGAAGGCAGGAGGTGGTGTCGGCATGCGGGGCTCGCTCCGTCCCCACAGACGCTGCTGTATTCTGGGCCACGGGTCTGCTGGGTCATTCATCTTAGTTAGGGAGCTGTCCAGGCAACTCTCTGCAGACTGCATCACATAATCAAACACACACAACATACAACACACACACACACACACACACACACACACACACACACACACTGCCAACATTTATGGTGTTGTTGTACTTGGAAACTTGATTGGGTGAACACACACACACACACACACACACACACACACACACACACTCAAACACCTACCCATTCCCACATACTTAAAATGTTAATATCCTTGTCGGGACCTTCCACTTCCATCTCCTCACTCTAAACAGGACCTAAACCAAATTCTATCCACGACTTTGACCGTAATATAAGCCTTAATTCATGTAATTTATCTTCGTAGGGGCCAATACATACACTTGTAGCTACACCTGTCGTCTATACTCAGTAGCATAATGAAAGTGGAGCAGGGGAAGGGCAGGGTTATGCCTGTAGGTTATTCTCCACTTACACATTAATGCTGAAAATAAGGTTAAACTTTACAGAGAGAAAACAAGTTGCATGATTGTAACTGAATCTTAAATAGACTCGTCCTTTGGTTTTTTCTTTGTCTGTTTCCTCTCTCCATTCCTCATTGTCTCTCTATCTCCCTAAAACACACTTTCTTCTCATTCTGTGGATTAAGTGAGCTTGTGGAGGGCAAACACAATGGCCAAAAGCTTCAAGAGGAGGGAAGGCAAAGCAAATGTTCTCCCTCTCGTTCTACTTGTTCTTTTCCTCGCTCGTCTCAGGAGCTTTAACCCATCCTGTCATATCCCTCTTTGTCTTTGTGATCAGTCTCTGACCTGAATCATCTCCATTAGTACGGCTGTTTAAATATTTAGAAAATAAAATAAACTAAGGATTATTTTTCAAACATGCCTGTAGGTAATCTGAGCAGAATGCCTCACTTAAATCAGAAAGCCTTAGACCGGTGTCTTCAACTTTTTTCAGGCCAAGGACCCCCAAACTGATAGCGAGATGGAGCAGGGACCCCCTACTATATATATTGTATGAAATTGTGTTTTATATTAACCTGGGCCTAGTGCCTTGTATAAACACACCTTGTTATTGTGCATTCAATACTAAGCTATTCAAATAATACACGGGTTCATATATTCATGTTTTTATTTTAAACATGTGAACGGTACAGTGAGTAGGGTGGCCGTGCCTCTGCCATTTATAAACATACTTTGTCAACTGATACCAATGCCAATATCAACATTGTCTGTCAATTGTATGATAATCATGCATACAAGCTATTCAAATTGACGTTTTCATTTTTAGAAAAATATGGTACAGATTTAAGACGCCGTTAATCTTGAGCGTCTGGTTGTCTAAGGCAGATGTCTGACATGCAAATGTTTCCAGGGTATAAAAACATTTCCCCGGCAGAACGCCACAGGGAGAACTATTTATCATGGTAACAGACGGCTTTACATGGAAGCCACACACATCGAAAGAATATGGGGGAAAAAAAATTGTTTTACCATGCTATTGAACTGGGTATTGAGAATTGTGGCATTTTACTGGTATTTGTATTGACTACTTAATTTCTGGTATCGTCACATCCCTAAACAAGAGTCACATGGATAGTTGGGTGAAGTTAGATTTGATTTGGAGTGGCATTGCCCCAGACACATGCTACAGCCTACAGAAAGTGAATAACCGTAAATAAACAAATATCAGCTTTTTAAAAATGTTAAATGGGAGAAAGTGATCCGTCATTTAGTAGCGTCACGTATCTCCTTTTAAAGGGCGCAGATCAAAGTTTTCCATTGAAAGATTGTGTTTTGACCGTTCATTTCCTTATTACTCAGCAGATAGGATGACGGCACACAGGTCTTCCTGCTTTCACTTCTCTTCATCTGCTCCCGTATTATGAAACTTCGTCCGCCGTCCTGATCACAGCTTGACAAATATACTCGGAGGCATGAAGTAATAATCATGCACACTTTCTCACTCTGTGGACATCTCAGCAGACCAAACAGTCAACTGGTGGCTCCACAACAGTGACTTACTTGTACTGATAATAACAGCTTTTACACGCACAAATAAAAACACAACGCTATGGTAGTTCATTTTCCTGACGGCTATTTTGTCACAAGTGCCCAGGTGTGAAATGTGATTATTAACATCAGTTTGTACTAATGACATCAGCCACAAGCTCTTTGTTTGTGTGTGCGTGAGTGTGTGTGTGTGTTGCTTGGTTTCTGTATAATTCAATTGCTCATTAAAGCCTGTTGGCAGTTTGCTTGATGGCCTTGGACATAGGGTGTGTTTAATTTATTCTTCTGTGCGTCCCTGAGAGTGTTTCTTATTTTCCCCCTCAGTGTGCTCCTGGCATTATTAAACGCATTAATCACTGGGATGTGATGCCTTGTTACGACACTGCTCCCACACTGCCACAACGGAGCCTGAAACACAGACACACACAAACACTCAGTGAGGTAATTTGGCGTCAACGGTGTCATCACAAATCTTACCTTTTTAAAACACTATTTCTTGGAAGTTCTTTTGAAATGATATTAAATACAGACTGATTGAGTGTGTTGGTGAGGGAGCGTATCAATATATTCATCTTCTAAATTTCATGAGATCCAGAACATCCAAGATGATATTTTGTACGGGAGGTTTTAGGGCTGTCACTTCGAAATTCCAACATTCATTTGAACGTAGTTAATATTCGAACTACAATAACCTGTTCAACATTTACAGGCTATAAACGCGACAGACCGTTTGTAGTAGTTTCCCTTGTGATCCAACAGGGGGCGCTTTCAACATTCGCTTTCAGTCTAACTTATTGCATGTCCTATTGACCTAACGGTGAACTAAGCCGTGAATGTTATATCGTTGTTTGCTACCAAAGCACAAGCCGTCCAGAGCGGACATTGAGGACATCTGATAAGCAGCGCGTTAAAGTTATATGAATAAAATATGAGTAGATCTCTCGTTGAACTGTTTTCCGTGGCCAGCTGACTAGTACCAAAGAAACGGTGATTGTTTTTAGTTGTTAGGGTGACAACACACGTCTGTAGGGCTTTAAAGTGTGGTCGCAGCTAGCTTAGAGAGAGCGGATGCATCTCCGGAGACGGATGGCTGGCTAGCTAGTTAGCTAGGTAGCTTGCTTCTGTAACCGGTGTAACATTAAAGCATGGTGGAATTGCTACTATCTAGCTTGCTAATTCCACCAGTGACGGCACTAGGAGTAGTTGACTTTAAGATCGGGTACAGAAAATGTAAAATGAGCGACCAGTCCATGGAAAACATTGCTCCTGGCATCTTTACGATTTCAAACATATGGACATTTTTGACATTTCTTCTTTTCACCCACAATGTTAAATTCCAGATTTTCGGACACGTATCCTCATTCCACATGAATACCACATTCCTGTTACCTCTCTTCCTCGTCCAGCTCTCGGTAACCTTTCACTGCCTCCTACTTTTGAAGGAAAAGGCTGTCAAGTTGCCATATTGTTTTGACAAGTAGCCTCCCAAGCCAGCCGTCTCTCACACCCTGCTGCGTGGCAGATCCTCTGGGAACAGAACTACCAGCTTGCTGACACAGTGCTATTTTAATGCTCCTGCACCACCTCTGTGTGCCTCTGTGTATATGACAGGTGTTTCTACACTGTTGGAAAGAATAATGGAGGGATGGCAACAAAAGAGAGGACTGCATGCTTGCACTCATAAGGAACGAGGTACAGAGGGTAGTAGTGTTGTTGACTTCACTTAAACCGCTGAATTGGTGCGTTTGTTACAGCTCGCTTTGACGAAATGGAGAAACTATATTCACGCAGAAAGTTTTAGAATTGGTTATGAGGCTGGCGACCGCATACCACTTAAATATTTAAAGCGTGTGTATATTTGGAGTGAAAGTGGTCCCGTGTAATTGAATCACACAATCCAGGAATGAGAAATGGTTGGTGCTCGCTCCCTTTGGGAGATAATGCGCAGTAGTTACAACAGGCATTTGAATTAAGGCTGCCTTCTCGGCAGCGTCACATTAGTGCTGGGT
Organism: Ophiodon elongatus; assembly: GCA_016806645.1. NCBI lineage: Eukaryota > Metazoa > Chordata > Actinopteri > Perciformes > Hexagrammidae > Ophiodon > Ophiodon elongatus. The sequence continues at coordinate 2,484,178 of JACSYO010001682.1, read as the reverse complement.
TTGATTTGCAAATATAATCAAGAAAGACTTTTTTTGGTTTCTTTTGAGAAATAAGCAAACTGTTGAGACGTTTTGCTTGGTTTTCTGCATTTATATTATTTATCATATTTAACTGGATCTAGAAGATGTCCTTCCTTGAACAAATGAACTTGTTTCCTCATTTGATAAGCTTGATGTTATATCACTGCTTCAAAACGGTTATCTTATCTTATAAGGCTGTTGTGTTATGTTTCTGTGTGATGACAAGTTTGGCATTTTCTATTCCAAAATCATCAAATCATTTCACTTTTTAACTTTGCCCTCTCCAGTGGACTAAATCTGTGCCACAGGAGCACTCCCACTCTACATCAAGGGTCAATGATGAAGGAAAAAAAATTGGCCATGTACATGTGGACTGCAGTAGTTAACAGAAAAACTAAAACGGACATAACGTCATTCTCGCTCTTGTCAGTGGACAACAGCAGCAGCAGTTGGAATTAAGCTGCGGAAGCCTTGGCAACGGTGTCAAACAGTCCATCACGTCGTTGGCCAAACCCCATTCTATCGTAACTGCTTGACTAAACTCGTGCCTGGAGCCAAATATGGAAGTCCTTCACTTTTACAGCCAACAAAACCGGACACCTAAGAGACACCATAACCCCACTGCTAAAACTGCTACAAAGCTGTCCGGTCAGATATGCAAACACAAAAGCTTGAACCAGGAAATCAAATTCAGTAGCAGTTGTTTCTGACTATGGAATTATTGTGTTATTTAAGGGGAAACAATGTGGTTTTCCATTGCAGCAGCCAGGGCTGCAATGGAGACCAGGCATCAGCTTTTGGTTGCCGAAACTGAATATTTGGTTGCCGAAACTGAATATATGGTTGCCCTTTTTAGTCACCTCTTACAGCAGCTTAATAATGAAAATGGGACATAAAAGCTTTAAGTATATTATATAAGTAGCCGAAAATTTTTTTTTCTAGTTTGTGTTTTTATCTGATAACTTACAGAATTTTAATCTGAAGTGATAGAAGTTAACATATCCAACATCAATTCTGGTATAAAAAAAAGTCCAAGTCTCCTATTGTGGTTCCCTCAAAGTCCATCATTTCTACTTTCAGAGATTACCTCCAATCTCTGCTTGGACAGATGAATTCCCTCTCACACACAGATGAAGAGTCGTGGCTGCACATTTTGCTGTTTGCTGGTTATTTCTTGTACAGTCTTTTAAAAAGTGGTTTCCACTTATGACAACCAAAGGCCAAGACTTGTTTGCCAATTCCCCAAAATGTTTGCCATTTGGCCACCTGGTAACTCTTGCCGTTGAGCCCTGACACCATCATTTTAACATCTCAGAATGAAACCAATAACAAGATTAACACTATTTTGCAAAAGGTCAAATGGTGCGAGTACCCCATCAGGCATTACCTGTGTTCTAAATAGCACCAACAACAAAGTAACAACAAAAAAGTGCCACACACAAGAAAAATACAAATCATATACTGTATATGCAAAAAATCAAAGGTCAAAAGACATGGTTAAGATTTAACAGTAATTCACTTTTATAGGAAATCATCACCTAGTTTTATTGCCCGACATCCAGGTATATTTGCACATTTGCTCTTGTTTTTTACGGTTGAGTATTCATGAAGTTATTTAGTGCAACACAACAGGCCTCTGCACACACTGCTGGTTCCAAAATAAATAACTTCACTACACTAATGTTGATGTCAATAGATGTCAGTATTCTAAAGTTCATGCTCTTGTTTACCAGCTCAGCCTGTCCCATTCTAAAAGATTACAAAGGAATGAGAACATCACATGTAAGTGAGTCCAGCTTTCTCTAAACTCGGAAGGCTGACTTACTTCTAATGAGCAGAGAATCATTAAGCATCAAGCATCCTAGTTTAATTCATTGTCCTTTTTAGCAGCAGAGATAGAGTTTTATATCCTAGTCTAAAGAAGTTTGGGTAATGATGCAGACATACCCTAAGCCCTTCCTAACGTGTTTACTTTCATTGGTAAATTGGTCAAAAATCCATTTTGTTGTAGCATTAAATTGGTGTTAAACTGTTACGTTGTACCAAAGGTCCAGTGTATGTGGCAGAAACGCTTCTTCTTCAGCTCCAGACTTACTATCTCATGACATTGTTATTTTGAGTTTTAAACCCTTTTACTGGAAGGTATCTTAAAATGTAATCTTTAGTGCACCTTACCAAAAACCCAACGGAATACGGAATCTCTGTAATTGTCCTCAAATTACAGATGGGGAAACATAAATGTAGCTGCAAGAGACAACAAGGCAGCCAGGGAATGATATTGGCAAAATATTTAAAGACTAAAGGAAGAAGACAGGAAGGAAGGAATAAAGGGTTAAAACAAGAGGAATGAAGCAGGGGAGGGGCGGGGGGGGCTTAGCTACAGTACAGGTCTAAGCTATAAAAGTCTTTTACGCATCAATAAAAGGAGAGAATTATATTGGCATTGGAAATCAAGGTTTTTAAATAATTTGACCTATGACCTTTGTCTCTACTTGTGTAGATGGCCTTGTTGTTGCCCCTGTTGAAAGCATTGGCCTCAGTACTGGAGTTCCTGCTGCTGCTGCTCCTTTTAGTTCTTCTTAAAACGTTTTCTAAGACTAGTAGCCCACACTTCTTTGGAAAAAAATGATTCAATTTCCTGTTTTCTTGCATTCTGTGCCAGATACATAATTTTTTATCAAAAGGTCACTTTCGAGATGAATTTGCTCTTTCTTCCATTCCAAAATAACTGCATGTGCGAGATTGTGGGAGAGCGACACGTAACAAGGATTATAATTATAGCTGCAGTTGATAACAATTTAGATTTGCAACAAGCAGTCAAAAGCAATTATTTTGATAATCAATCTTTTTTTGCTGGTTTGCTGGTTTCAGCTTCTTAAATATGAGGATTTAATGCCGTTCCTACATAATAATATCCTGAATATCTTATTTATCGTATTTTGGATTGTTGGTTGAATAAATCAAATCTGGACACGTGACCGCGATGAGTTGATTAAGAAAATAATTGTCCGAATAATCCATAATGAAGATAATCAATACTTGTGGTCATATAATGATTACAATTCCATGGCTTCCCTGAGTTAAGGGCTACGTGATCTGGTATGTTTACGGTCCGATAACAACCCAAACTATCTTGAGTAATAGGTCTGATACTGAATGTTGCTGTGTGCCATCCTTCGTGGGGTGCAGTTTCTTTCTCAAAGGGTTGGTCAAGAGAATGTGAAGTAAAGGCCTCCTCTAATGAGATGCTGTCTTTCTTTCTTTCTTTCTTTCTTTCTTTCTTTCTTTTTTTCTTTCTTTCTGTTTTTCTCAGGTATACCGTAGGAAGGCGGTGGAGCTGGGTGAAAAGCTGCTGCCAGCCTTCAAAACACCCACCGGCATCCCCTGGGCTCTGCTTAACCTCAAGAGGTGGAACACACACACACACACTCGCTCTTTCACTCGGGTGGTATTTGAGGCAGCAGGTCTGTTTTTATGGTTTGATACTTTAAAGAGCTCTGTGGTCTTTCTGTGAGCCGGATGAGCACAAGCTCCTCTCTGTTCCCCTCTCACACGGCCGAGCTGAGATGTTTTAGTTTTACATGACAGAGCGGGCTTGTCGGACAGAAGTGGTTTGGTTTTTCATCCAGGACTAAATGCCAGCGGCTGGCTCCGAAACCCAGCTACCACTCAAAAGACAAACCGAAAGTTTCTGAGTACTCTGACAAGGTTATAGGCCACTGTCGGCCTTTTATTAATGCACTGTGACACGCTGTCAAGGGACTGCCGCTGGGTTTGACTGCTGCACACACGCACACACACACGCATGCAGCAGCACACGCAATTTAGATAATGGAGCTATAAAGCCGCTCTGTCCTTTTGTGATGTTGGATAGGATACAGCCTGATTGATGATATATTTCTTGTGGAATTTGTGCATATTAAAGTGCAAACAGAGAATTGTATTTTGAAGGACTTAAATTTGTATCTGTAGTATGACATTCAAGTTAAAAAAATGTAAAGCTACTATTCATGATGAGAACATAGGTTTGGAACTGGTGCATTGGAGGACATAACAAATCTACAATGCAGAGATGGTAAACCCAAGACTGCTTGCATTGTCCTCGATTACATTATCAAATGACATCGCAGTACTTCATTAACCTTCCTCTTTATTTTTTTATCAAATTATATATATCAAGAAACTAAAAAGGAACTTAGTAGTAAAGTGAGTAGTAAATTATGAGTTGTACAGCCAAGAACTGTTGTCATTATTCTTTTAGTTTTCACTTTCACAGTCTATAAATCGTCCAAAAACAAAGGCCGTTAAGATTGAGAATTAAGAGCCTCCTTTTCAGAAGCAGAATTTGCATCCAAGCTCCGACCAACAATGACTGCTGTGTGACGATAATCTTTTCTTAACCTTAACAGAGTAGTTTTAGTTGCCTGAACGAAGCTATGCTCTTAACAATTTAACGAGCACACGTACGACAACATATCGGTATCAAAACGGAAGCACGTAGGTCTGTCATCCTCCACTTCCTCTGTCAATCACAGGTGATGAGGAGAGCACTTTTCCTTTCTCCCTCCATTTCCTTTTGTATCGGTCTCTCCCCAGAGAGAGAGACGCGACACTCTGCTGTTTGTCAGACCTTAATTAAAAGGCAGGTTGTCATGGCGATAAACATGCTGTGACAAATTAATTTTCTTTCTGTCTATACGGGTGAATGGACTCTGCACCCCCTCTTGTCCTCCTCTCTGGAGGGAGAAACACCCCAGGGAGAGACTGGGGATGTGTGTGTGTGTCCCGATGAGTGTGTGTGTGTGTGTGTGTGTGTGTGTGTGTGTGTGTGTGTGTGTGCACATGCACATGCACATGAATCATCGCCTGGAGGCCTGAGCAGATTGCTGGTGATGATGACTTCACCTGCATGACTGAGCTATGATAGCTTGGAAACACACACACACACATACACGTACACACATTCCCATGCACACATTCCCATACACACACACGCACGCAGCACCACAGCGGGTAACTCTAACTCCTGTTCCTAGCTGAAAGTCTTCTTCTCTGTGTGACATGTACAGATGGAACAAACCCGTCATTTGGTTAAATGCATGTTTTTCAAATCCACATTCTGATTCTTGGAATTGACTTTTCGTGGGAGCAGAATTTAGACCTGTTGCACTGCCTTCGCCTAAATTGCCGGTTTCACATGCATCGCTGCACATGTACGTTTACAGTATGGTGGCCCCGGAACAATGACTTACACGCTCTATGAAAGAGAGCGGCGATGCAGCGAAATGCAAAGGAGGGACGGCCAACGTGACCAAGGAGAGTAACAGACATTTAATGCTTTAATGTCCAAGATGGACCCGAATCAAGGAACGCAAGTGTGTCCCGCTGGCTTCCACCTTGCTACCAACATGACACACTTATAGCTCATACAGTAGCGCTACACATCACAAACCACCAGTTATCAATGCAATGCTAATTTAAGGAAGATGAGGGGATTATAACTTAAAGGAATACAAGCGGACACAGACCAATAACTTTTGTATCGCTTTCTTCATTGACGTGAGAACAGTTTATGTCATATGTAAAACAATTCAAGTTCAACTCTTTTGATACACAGCTAAGAAATCAAACACTTGATCTGGTTGAGATTGTGAAAAAAACAAACACTCGTGGTATATTTTTAAAGTGTCCCAGTTTGAATATATTGTATTTGCTGTGTGAACGTTAGAGAGGGATGGCGGGAGAGACTTCTAGAAGGTTCCTCACAGACGGGGAGTTTGAAGAAACATAAGAGGAGCTCTTCTGAAGCCGTGTAGTTAGGAGCTGTTAGAGTCTCTACACAACCTTGACCCAGATTGAGTAAATCTGTAAAACACACAGAAACACACTTGCAAATGAGGCCCAATTATCATCTCTCCCTTCATCCCTGTCTCTCCCCTATCGTTTGCTCTTTTACTCTCAATTCCTTTCTTCTTCATTTAAAACTACAACAAAAAACTTTCTTTTTCACATCCCACTCCCCTGTATTCCCTCTCCGTCCTCCCTCAGTCCATCCATCTTACCTTGAGTGACCCAGTATCTTCCTCAGTTTTCAGGACATCGTGCTGTAGGTCCACTCCGTGGCCTTGTTCGCTTTATTCCCTCTCCACAGTTTTTCATCACTCTGCCCTCTAGCCAGCTAAAAAAAAACCAAGAGGGGCGACGAGAAACAAGGCCACAGTTTAAAACGTGTTATTGCTTCTACACCAAGTAAACCTGGTTTTGCTCAACGGCCCTGTGTTCATTTCAGAGAGGGAGATAAATGTCATAAAAGCAAGTCTCTGTCTGTATGGACCCGACCGACCGAGAGAGCAGAGCAGATGCGCACAGCGCGATAATAAATTACCACAAAACAAAAGTACTTATAAAAAGCACCAGTAACGGTGGAGCTTATCAATACTCAAGTCTTTAATAATTTAGCACCGAGGACCTGTTTAAGACCGGGTTTCGGTCGGCCTCCCTCCCTTTTTAGGTAACATAAAAAAACGCAGAAGGCTCTCTTCTTTCAGTTTGTCCGTTCTGGGCTCGCTAGAAAGCATGGCGGTGGAAGAGGACCCGCCACCTATGTGGATTTAAACGGCTCTTTCTAGGCTCACGGAAACGCAACGATTCTTAGTTCCAGGTGATCATACACTAATAAAAAACATAGTTATGAATATTGCATTCCATTTTTTGCTAATAACTCCCCCCAAATGTTTCATACAGTTCCTTTAAGAGATGCACTAATAAGTTAAACCGATCACGAGACGGCTCATCCATGAAAGACCAGTTACAAACCAGGATCAAGTAACATGTCATAATATAAGCGGCCCAATGCACTAATTGTGCTATATATATATATATAAATATATATATATAAATATATATATATATATATATGTGTGTATATGGTAGCACTCTGAATTAGTGCATGTTGGCAATATATACTATATATGTTGGCACTCTGAATTAGTCAGGATGGAAATACAGTTTTTTTTTTTTTTTTTTAACTCCACAGAATTATTCATCAGGGAATTTAATCTTGATGTATCTGATTTATCTACAGAAGACACTTGAAACAGCCTCTTGGCCACTTGTGAGGTCTAACAAATCAGTGGTACATCACCTCATAAAGGTTCACAGGCTGAACCTGGACTCATAGATCTCTCTTTCTCTCTCTCTCTCGCTCTCTCTCTCTCTCTCCCTCTCTCTCTCTCTCTCTCGCTCTCTCTCTCTCTCCCTCTCTCCCTTTCCCTCTCTCTCTGCATGTGCTTCAACTCATTGATTGACACTAACTGAGCGGAAAATGCTGTTAAGATCCGATTGAGTTGTCCAATTGATCTGCCACAGACTCCTGCCTCACCAGAGCAAATCTGGTGTTTCTGCGGACAGATAGACATTGGACATTTTTCCCCCAATTTGGCTTTGATAATTGGAGTAAAATAATTACAATGGCAAAGTTTAACATCTCTGAGACGGTCGAGATTTAGTGAAATATTCTGTCGAATGAACACTATTAGAGAAAACGTTCCTGTTTGATTTTTGCGTCTTCTCTTCTCTCCATTTATTCCTAAATTACTCAATGATTTTATTTTTTTTTAACATTTATCATATCATGGAAAGTAGAATATTCATCGATACATTTGGTCAGGAAATATTTAATTCAGTACATTCAATCAAAACACGTTGCAGTTTAGATGTAAAGGTTCTGACAATTGTTAATCAGTTTTAAATGTACTTTATTGGTATTTAATCCAAAAGTAGACGTTAACAGAGAATAAACAATCAATATTCGTGAATTAAATGCTGCTTCGATTAGTTTTTACTTTGGTAAAGCCTCAGAAATGTTGAGTAATGCCTGTGAGTAATGTCAGTTGCCTTTTAGTAATTGAATCAATATGAATGATGGTAGAGTAAGCCAGATAAGGAAAGGTTCGGGCAAATTATAGGTCAGCAATTATTGGAGAACTCGTCAAATGTGTCACATACATTTTCACTCATTCACTAAATTGGACAATTTATCCCTTAAAAAGTAACAGTTTAAAGTTTAAATAAAAAAATAAAAAAAACCTTATGTAATAGCTCCAACTTCATATATAAAGTAATTGAAACGGTAATAGTAGAACACATGTTACTTCCTACAAAATTGAGTTGCTGCGATTTAGCAACGGAAGCCATAGCAACACTCTACAAACTAACTGCTTACCCTATTTACTCTGACACTTTCTGTCACTCTCACTTTTTCTCACACACACACACACATTCACATACACTCGTCGTTATCTGCTTCAGCCAGTATGTCCCATAGCTCTTCTATTAACATTCAGAGTGATAAAGCTCTTGCAAATCGCTCACACTGCACTGCATACTGACTTGCCTTAATGGGATGAGGCGTGCGTGTGTGTGTGTGTGTGTGTGTGTGTGTGTGTGTGTGTGTGTGTGTGTGTGTGTGTGTGTGTGTGTGTGTGTGTGTGTGTGTGTGTGTGTGTGTGTGTGTGTGTGTGTGTGTGTGTGTGTTTTGGGTTGTGTTGAAGTGTGTGTGTGTGTGTTTTGGTTTGTGTTGAAGTGTCTAGATATGTGCTCCGCCCAGAAATTAACTGTTCATTCTTCTCTACAGGCATCACGGTGATGAGCCCACACACACACATACACACACTCACAAAATCTGTAAGTTAGCTGCCCACCATGACAGATTGAACTAACTCAAATAAAGTCTCGGCATGGATTAAAACAATGTCATCATCTGAATGCAGCTGCATTGTTAAAGCTAACTTTTAAAAATAACTAAACTAAACTAAAAAATAAATGTGGGACAGATTTAGTCCTTCAGCTACAGGCTCCGAGGCTGAAGCAATCAATCCTTAGCTCTTAGGGTCCTGGAGTTTGATTAATAGGCCTAGATGGAGAATGGCTCTATTAGTACAGACTAGAGAGGTTGTCACACTGGGTGACCCTGTGAAGTGGCTCTCTGTCATGAAGCCTTTTATTCTAGCGGTGATGGGAAAATGAACTTGCTGTGCTTTGTAAAAACTGATGTCAGCTTATTAACATTTAGGGCAGCTGGTTGGTATTATTATTTAGAGCTGTGCAAAAGTGCAACAGCAGAATATGGCCTTAGTGCTCAACAGGAGCGTAAAAGTGAGTGTCGTCGGCATAGCAGCAGAAGAAGTCGTAAAATGGGGAACGTCATGAACAAAATCAATTGAAATTCTACTTGGGCTATGATGGTTTCTGTTCCTCATAGTAATGTGATCTCATTTCCAGGATACCACTGCTGCAATTGAAGGACACTAGTCCTGTAAACAACATAACCTTTAGATAATCTATTGTAATTTCCGTTACCAGATAGCTTTGTCACCTGAGACAGTGTGGTCAACACCCTGAGCAAAACACATAATGGAGGAAGGTATTGCAGAGGAACACTGTTGTGTCCCAGCAATATACTTTAGCACATTAAGGTACAGTAAAGCTTCTTAGGGCACCTAATGTTGTTGTTTTTGCAGTTACCAGTAGAACTGTTTTAACTACACTGGTTTAATTATGCTTCTTATGGTTGATGGGTTCAGATTTAGTCGTGCAAGGCTTTTGGCGGGGTAATTAGAACCAGCTGGTTTTTTTTGTTTTGTTTTGAGTTTTAGAGCCCAACCAATACTGGATTTGTGAGGAGATACCATTGTAAATTTATGAAGATAATTTTATTTGTCTGATAACAAATCATCTAACATGTTTTGTTTTTTACTGTAACATAAACAAAAATCAGATATTTTTCATTAGGATTCCTTAAATCTTTTTTTTTTTAAACTGAGATATGTACTGAGGTACAGTGAAGAGTTTTTCAGTGCTCTCTCGTGGATTAACAAAAAAAAGTATTACTCATCGGCTGGCATATGCAACAATAATCATGATATCACAGATAAACTAATATCAGGTGACGAATCGGACCTCTAATGAGTTATATTAGTGATATTGTGTGGCTTTAATTTTCAAGTTTAAATTATATAATTTTTTAGGGGTTGTCACCTGAGACAGTGTGATTCTAAGGCTGGTTCTAGGGGTCGCTACACAACGGGCAAAAGGGAGGTACCCTTACAGGTGTTCTTACCATGGCTACAGTTATGAGTACACACATGTACTAACAGCAGACACACAATCCCAGTATTGGTAGTAACACTGTCTCACTGCCTTGAGGCACCTTTTAACAGCAAAGGAAAGTCGGGCTTTCAGGGTAGCCAGAGATTTATTTTGAAAGCAAACACACACACACACACACAAATATACACACTTGCTCTCAGTGCAGCTCTCTCCTCGGCAGTAACCTGAGGGAGTGGAAGGCAGCCATGATTTGAGGCCTCTAATTAAGTTGCTAACTGTGCATCTATCGCAATCCACATTTTCTTTTGCGCCTGGAGGAGAAGTACAATAGATTTTAAGACAAGAGAGAAAGAGATATTGAGGGGAGAAAAGCAGGAGGGAAACAGAGGTCATGGCATGTATGAGGAGGAGGACAGACACAAAAAAACTTGGCTAAAATATAGCCTTCAAATTAATTGGAGGAGTACCAGAGGAGCATGAGAGGGCACTTCCTGGTGTGACATGCTAATTTATGGAGATGGAATGTCTTTTCGTTTTTTTTCAGGTTTCTGCTTGGCACCACCGAATTAAAATCACTATCACTGTTGTAGTCACTGCAGAATGGACTGGAGGGTATAAAAGATGCCGGCTAGGATTTGTCATTTCACAGGTTGAATAATAGGAAGATTGGACACCCCCAAAAGATAGACAGCAAGAGGACAAGATTATGTCCTTTAATGCAAACCTTCATAATTCACAATGGCATTGATCTTTAACGACCCAGTTTTTTTTCTTGGTCGAGGCTTTGGATCCATCTTTGTTTTATGGACCCCTTGAGCCCTTTTTAGTTTTTTGGCTGAATAGCAGGCCAGAGACTGTTATGTCATCATGTCATGTTATTTTTATGGACATTCCCATATAAGTTGTTGAAATTCTCTTTAAACAGTGTTCATGAGTAGTCCAGATGTGTCTGAGATGTATAACAAATGTCAACTTCTTAGCTATGTCTCCTAGGTGCCTCAGAACAATTGTTATACTCTCGGTTTCTTTACAGCAACTCGGTCAGACATCCTGCAATGCAGGGGCATTAACAAATTGACTTTCCAGATCCATGTGTTATTACTGAGTGGGTAGAATACATATATTCATACAAGTCACTAGATGCTGACAACCAGTTCATCTGTGGTCATGTACATAACGTAAAATACCATGACAAAGCTAATAATAGCTAGACGCTGTCTGCGTTTCAGTTTAATAAATGTCTCTCTGCAGAATATGTCTGTGGTTGCTCGTAATGATGGCATCTGTTGAAAACACATGCCTTCGATACATTTTAACTATATACTCATCTCCGTTTATCACCTATGCTAACCATTTATGAAAGGTTCTACCAGCAACCATGGACGCATTTGGCTGAAAGTCACTAGTTAACACGGTTTTAATACAATGTTAAAAGCTTTCTAACTTGTCTGGATCGCTGGGACAAAACGCCACTTCCTCTGCCAACATGCGCACAGCTTCTTTTGATGACGTCCGTTTTGGCTTAAAAATTGAAATAGAAAAATTGTACCCAAATATTTTTGTTAAATATCATTAATTCAATTGTGGCTGGCCTGATTTCACATCTTCATTATAACCGTTATGAAACAGGATTAGATGTTGGCTAAGCAAATTAATTAAAAGCTATCGGCATGGACTCCTATTAGCCAAACAAACTGCATCATATCAGTCCTATCAGAGGTGGATGATGGCAGCTGATCTCTTGATTTATAATGAAAGCTTAATATTTGCTTTGATATATTAGTCAAAGCCTTGCATAGTCTCATAAAAAAAAGTCCTACCTCTAGGTCACCATAACAGTGTGCTTTTCAGTGTGTCGCATTACATTGCCACGGCTTGGTAAAAAGCCTGATGACAAAGAGAGAGACACCAATCTGTCTCCCGTTAGTAAATTAAATAAACTGAGACTTTTTATTCAGCCAGATTTTGATATGAATCTTCATACCCCTGACTGTGAAAAATTAAGCTGACTGAGAGTCAACAGGAGAAATTCATTCCCAGTTTGCGGTAGATATCATTGCTTTATCTTTGCTAGATAATGTCTTCAAATTGGTTGGAAAGACAGTTGAGGCGGCTGATCAAATATATGCTCAAACGTTGACCACTTTAGAGGCATGGTCTGTTGTGCAAGAGTTCATAAACCAAACAGTGGTTTTATAGCTCAGAGCTTGTAATAACTCATTACATCCCATACGAGAAAAGGGATGTAGAGCGTGCTAGTTGGTAACAGTGCCTTGGAAAGTGGGCCACCAGGACAACAGTGGACTCCCATCAGATGGACCAATACAGTTGCGTTGTGCTGTCTGTCAATAGATGAATGCCAGTTTCCAATCCCAGTATGGGATGTGACTGGAACAACAAAGGGTTACCATCATAAAACAGGCATGAGTGCCCCTCAGTAGCTCTTGAAACGTTTTACCCAAAATTGAGCAGAGGCAGCTTGCTGACCCAACGATTTCATTGGGTTTACCAGCATTAATGTCATTTTTCAATCACGGGTCATTTACTGTTATTGCAGTAAAACATTTGCTGTTATTGCAAGCGAGGAGTTAGTGCATTTTATTTCAAACTCACCCCCCATCTCTCCAACACCAATGGTGTTTGTGGGGTTTGGGTCCATTTGGTTTCTTCACAAGTCCCTCCCTATCGTCAGTTGTGTTTTACTATGGTCGTACAGCTTCCTACTCTCATATGTGTTGTTTACACAGTGCAGAGATAATAGTCAGTAGGATGTCACTTTAAAAGACAGAAGTTCAAATAGGTAATAAGTTCAGGTTCATTTGAAAGCAACTATCATACTGTATGTCTGCTTTCACAGAGACTTTATGTCTCTGCTGAACGATGGTCACAAGTGACAATTACAGGTTAATACTACATAATAATGTCAGCTATACAGCCCTATCTATCAGCCCCTTTATGCTCGTGGTCATACCTGACCAAGTATGACCCTTGCGTCAAAACACCTCACTGTTTCTAATCCTTCGAGGGTGCATTTTATTGCTTATTGCTTCAACTGTCATTTGTAAGAGGAAGAGTGTTTTATTACTATGAAAAGTTACATATTATTGATGGAAGCAAATTCCCAGTGTCGTATTTTGCCTAAGTAGTTTAATAACTTCAATAGCTGTGATCAGTCTTAAATGTATCTTTCTTAAACATGCAGAACCCCTGGCCAGATTAATGATATTCCTAACACACCCTTATCAATCCATCTCCGAGGATTTCATTTATATCTGCCCTTCATTGGTTTGTGTGTTTGGTTTCCACAGTAGCTTTTCTCTGCTGTCTGTTGTTTTGTTCTCCTTAACAGGGATTTAGTTTTTCCTCACAGCAGGGCTTTGGGAGGGATCGGACTGAACAGGGGCGACTTGGAAAGATGTGTGTTTACCTCCGTGCCTCCATTCTACCTAGGGAAGGGATTTATCGTTCATCACAGGGTTTCTAAAAGGATTGAAAAAGATGGATAGACAGATTAAGCCTACAAGTTGACTGAGGGGAAGTGGAGGGTGTTGTGGAGTTAAAGGAATCATGTTCTTTGGGAAGTAGCTGGAACACTAAAGGACACAGTATAGTTTGGATTTAAGGCTACTATGAGGGACTTTCTTGTTGTGTTGATTTTGGCGGTCCCTGTGGACAAAATCGTTAGTGTTTTTCTGAGCACCTTTAGTCCCTATTAGAAAACCTCTCCTATTACTGCAGCAGGGTCTGACAGTCTCAGTCCTGGTTGTGGTTCTACCGTGCCTCCCTCCTTTCCCTACAGCGGGTCCAGCAATACGGCCGACAATCCAGCGGCGTGGTGTCAGCTCCCAGTGGGGACCGACGGAGCAGCTATGGAATAATGTCACCATCGGTGTTCAGATATATATATATATATATATTTTTCTTTTTTTTTAAATAAGCCTCACTTGCACTATGCAATACTGTCTGCCAATGGGTACCATCTCCCGGGGAAATGAAGGCTCCACTTACGGCACAAAGGACGTGCATTGTGCAGCCATAACAGGAACAAGTTTTGTTTTCCTCGGTAGCTTTCCATTCTTTTGCCGTTACTGTCCCCAGTAGAGGAGTTTGCAGATGGGGTCCAGCCAAAGTGACTGCAAAAGAAAATGCAGCGTGTCCTGTGTTGTCGGTACTTGCTAGGCTCTGAGGAAAACGGAAAGCAATCCAGCTGTCTTTTCGACATCGGTGCCAACAATGATACCAATTGAAAACGCTGGCGGGTGGGGGGGAAGTTGCACAAATACAACACATTAAACTTTTTTGGGCAGGTAATCATGGACGTTAATATCCTATTTTAATGTCTGCATTAGTCTAAATCCAACCAACACGCGGACCCAATCTTAATCACATCCACGGTGATGGGATTTTTCCCCCACCATGTTATATTCTCTGACCCTGATATCTGCTCACTGCCTGATGCTGCAGTGGTCTTCTCTGTGTCTGGTTGACTTGATTAAATCCAAGGTGTAATGGGAAACAAATTATGGCTTGTGCGGCATGATGAGTTGAAGGGGGAATAATTAGTATGTTCATCCACCTCTTTGAGGGGATGCGTGTGTGTGTGAGTGTTTATATATGGCACTTACTCCGTATTCACACTCCTCCTCTGCCTCCTTTTTCTCATTTGTTGGACTTCTCCCGTGTGTGTGCAGCTCATGTCCACATGTAATTGTTGCAGTGCACACATCCAGGTGTGTGTTTCACAGTGTAGTGAATTGGTAATATGTATTCATGAGTAGTTACTTGAGGCATCGCCACCAGAGTCATCAGTCTTTAGGCTGGAAGTGGTCCATCAGTGGCTCTAGTGATCTCACACACACACACACACGAACACACACATACACGCACCCTGTTGCTAGGTCTTCTGTCCTTTTCGAACGTGCCAGAGGTTGGCAACTCTCACATATGGTCGGAGGGTCGAGGCGGCTTCATCGTCTCTACAAGCAACGTCAGGGGAGAGGGTGGGGGTCCGTGCACTCTGACTGACTGACCTAGAGACACCAGCAAGGATATGTAGTGCTGCCTAAGTCAAATGTGTGTGGGAGTGTGGGGGGAACAAATGCCACCCATTAATATGACAGATGGAGTGTGAGGTTAGCTTTTAGTGTCGTTAATGTAACTCAGTCCGTGTCCATTTTAAGAATAAATGTCACTCAAGCAAAAGACGGCTTTCTGAAACACCGTGTAAATCACAAGAACATTTTAGTCGTCTTCACAATTCAAAGTATGACCGCTGAGTCACCGAGTCTGACTTTTTGAGAATTTACCGCCTCTGTTCAGCTGTCAGTTCCATATCGAGACAAGCAGGTTTTCCGTGTGCTCAGGAATTTTTTTTTATGACATGACTCATAGTGGAATCTTGTGTCTTTGCGAACAAAGCATTTGTAGGAATTAGGACCAATTATTACGCAATAAACACTCGAAGAAGCGGTTCTGCTTGTTGCTGAGCACAAAAATGACATGGGATCATTGACAAAACTGCACAGAAATATGTAACACTTTATGCAGCTGTGCGTCACTCTTCTTGTTTGTGCTGTGTGTTAAAACAGAACCCTCTTGTCTCCTTCTCTTTTTATCCTTGTCCAGTGGTATTGGCAGAAACTGGCCCTGGGCATCAGGCGGCAGCAGCATCCTGGCAGAGTATGGCACCCTGCATCTGGAGTTCATGCACCTCAGCAAACTCTCTGGGAATCCTGACTTTGCACAGAAGGTAACAGACACACATGAGAATAGATGATATTGCCCCTTTCTCACAGTTAATGGCGGCATCGGCGCAGGATTTCCACACGCACTCTTTGCACTTTGGAGGTGTCTGTAGAACGGAGAACTTGGAGAGGCGTTTCCCTGGAAGCAAAAATAAGTGCAGTTCAAACCAGACTCTTCACCCCTTTACCTTATTTCTCCATAGATACAGTATATTGATTACATCAAATATGAAACAGTTTCTGTCTTTTCAGAGTGCTTCATACAAACCTTTTACAGACATTTTCACGTGTGATGTTTTGAAGTAGTTATTTCGATACTGATACCAGTATCTGAAATGCATCAAATGCAGACTAAAATTCTAGATTGAGTAATGGCGAGTCAGTGAGTCTACTCGCTGATCCAATAGCATGTCATCATATCATTTCTCAGATCGTTTAGGCCACACAGGAACAACAGCAACACGTGTCACTTGCGAAACACCTGTGGCTTAAACGATCTCATGCAGCCTGTTATTCCCTTGATAATGCTCCATTGTGAACAAATTGTTGCACAAATACAACACAACAGCATTTGTGTCGGAATCTGCAGGAGCAGAGCTAGTTAACGTTACTTGTTGCATTTGTGCTCTCTTCCTTTAATCAATAGGTAATGAACATCCGGAAAGTACTAAATCGCCTGGACAAACCACAGGGGCTGTACCCCAACTACCTGAACCCCAACAGCGGCCAGTGGGGCCAACGTAAGTCCTCTTCACCCTTCTCATCACATCCCACTCCATTTCTTCTTCATCCGCGACATGTTTTGGGATACTCCTTAGTGTTGCTTTGAATACAGTGGATCTGGACCATCCGTATGAACTGGAAGTAAGAGGGGTTCTTTGGCCCTTCACCGGTGGCAGAGAGAGTAAACATTGAATGTGTTTGCTTAATATCACCTCTCAACTGTTACACACATCAGTGTGGCCAAATGATTTCTGCCCCGTCGCCACACAAACGCAAGACCGGCTCATGGTGACACAGAGAGAGAAAGAGGTGCATGAATGCAGGGTGATTAACATGAAAATCACAGGCTGAAATCTTTGGGTTAATCATAACCTGGACTTTGAGGCTGATACCAGAAACATTTAGAGAAATTAGCATTTGTCTCTTGAAGAATGTCACAGAGGTTCGACCTTTCTTTTCCCAAGATGACGCGGAAACACTAATGCCTGTAAATTACTACTTGTCTAGATTCCGGCAATGTGCTTAAGGCTGCTCTTTCAAAGGAAACTGTTCCACACCTGTAATTTGTACTGATGAAGACCAGAAATGCAAATATCCTTCTGAAGTTACAATGATGTCAAAGGTTCCTGATCCTCTATTACACTATTAAAAGTGATGAACTTGAACCCAATTATTGTACATAAATAATCTCCTGCCACAATTTTCTAGAGCTCCTTATTAGAGGTCTCAGATCCCCTGACTACTTTTTATTAACAACCGTGTATGTTGAGTAGAGTTGAAAGGATAAGTTATTAAATTGATTAGTTGGTAGATACAAATTTGATCGGTAACTATTCTGATGATCGATTTATCCCTTAGATCTTTTTTTAAGTCTAAAATTTGCTGGTACAGCTTTTAGATTGTGAATATTAAATTGCTTTTTTTCAACTTCTAACATGAAAAAGTTGGATCTCTTCTGACAAAACAAACCATTTGAGTACATATGTTTGGGCTTTGGGAAATTGCGATGGACACATATTTTTCCCTATTTTTATTACATTTAATGGACCAAAAAATAAATAAAAAAACAAATAGTCAGCAATTTAATCAGTTAGTTTTTGAACATTCAGACTTTGGGATATTTATTTTAGCAGTTATATAATAATAATGACGTAATTTTGTATTCAGAATACTTTGTTTGACTTGCTCTCGTCCCTCTCATTCTATCGTTCCCAGTTTTATACATCCGTCATTATTCTTTCTATTTCTTTTACTGTACTCTCTGAAAAGTGCCATTAGTTTTTTTGAGGTCTAAACTAAAGCTACTCCACCCCCGATCTCTGTCTTTAGCTTGCATGTCCGCTCACCAGATTGTGGTTGTAGGGTATAATTGTGAATCGATTATCAGACTCTTCAAACCAGGTAGCTGAACAGGCGATGATGATAATTGATGAGTGCTCAGGAAAAAGGAGGGGACCATATGGAGTTAAAGAGAAAGAGATTACATATAATTTGACAGGGTGTGTACGGTATAGTTTGAGAGAGAAAATCCATCAGTGAAAGCCTCTTCTAATGCCACTTGTCACACGTCAAAGAAACTGCCAGCTGAGTAGATATAATTAAAGTGACACTGACAAGAGAAGAGCTACATATCGAAATCCATTTTCAACCCATTCTTAAGGGAGCTTTAAGTGATTTTTGACCTCTAGAGAGCAAAAATGTGACTTCAGAACAAACTCAAAGTGACAAGCTTATACATCAAATCACCACGTTCTCAAAGGAATAGTTTTTTGGGAAATTCTTTCTTGCAGAGAGTTGGATGAGAAGATTGACACCACTTTTTTATCTGTACGGTTAATTTGAAGCTACAGCCAGGTGACAATTGGCTTCTGTCATCAGACGACAGAGAAATCCAAAACCCACAGAATATTAGGCTTTTGTACAGAACAAATGACATATAACGAGTTAATTTGCCAACTTTAGAGGCGCTGTTTCCAGTCTTTATGCTAAGCTATGCTAACCATCTTATGACATCAACCTCGTATATAATGGACAGACATAAGAGTAGTAGTACTGATATTCTCAAGAGACCGAGAGGGTTGTTGAGTTTCTTACTCGCACTCTCAACAAGAAAGCAAATTAGCATATTTCCCAAAATGTATAAAAGTATAAAGGTTTTATTTAAATACTGAAACAAATTTCTGGGTCTTTAGTGGGCTTTTGTTTTACCAAATAGTTGCCAGTAACTATGGAGCCCCAGGACCTCAATCTATTTACAAAGTGCCAAATCATAACCAAAGTTATCTCAGTGCTCTTTGCATATAGAGCAGGTCTGGTCCGTACGTCTCTTTATGATGTAATTCACAGAGACCAGGAGCAATCACTTTGCGACAGTGGCCTTTTAAACAGGCAGAAACCTCAAGCAGAACCAGGCTCTGCCTCGACCAGTTGGGTCGGCACCTAAACACGACATCAGGAACATCAGATAAACTGCTGTTATTGCTGCTGCAATTTCATTTCTGCCACCTACCAAGAACTGCAGAGATTAGGCAAATTAGACCAATAATGAATTAAAAACTGACTTTGTTTGAGGCGGTGTTTTGCATACAAAGTAGTACAGAAACATCATGTTCTTTGTAATTTATAGTTGTCAGACTGTGGTGTTTGAATCAATAGGAAAGGACACGCGGAGTGGTGGAAAAGGAAATTGAAAATCAGCAGAAAGTGTCATTTGAAATGAGTGGAACTTAATAACTTTTCTTTCTCAATTTGCTTTAATAGCCATTTCACCTTGTCGAGGTGTCGTGTTTGTTCAGACCAGTCACTGTTCTACATAAAATCAGGGCACATTTCTCTTTATTTCTCTCTATTTCCACAAAGAAGAATGTTGTGGCATTAAATTAGGAATCTCTTGATCCAGTTTTATTATTATGATTTTTATACCCATTGAAATGCGTCAGAGTTTATTAGAGTCCTGTCTGAAGTTGTTTTTGATACCCAGCCCTTGATTTGTGGGCTGTTTATATCTGTGATGGTTAAATATGGACATGCACCTCAGGTCTACTTACTTTTATTATCTGATGCATGAAACGTTGACTGAAGCTACTGAAAGAGCATCCACAGTTATAATTGTTGGCATTTAGCTGACACTCTTAACAAGGGCCAGTAACTGTGTTTTCATCCAAGTGCTTTACGCAAATGATGACATATCTGGTTAGAAATGTTGAATAGAAACAGCAAGTTTCAACAGAAAAAAATAAATAAAAACGCTTTTATGCTTGTCTTAGCCAGAGAGGGCTTTTCATCTACAAAGACATTATGCAATAGCGTTGGGAATGCATTTGTTAAATAAATTATGACCCAGGGATGTTTGCAGCCTAATGTTGTCTGAAAAATATCTCTCCACCACGGCCTCACAGCTCCTGTGTCTTTCATGTGCCGTACATACGGAAAACCTAGTCATGTTTCAGCTTTTTTTTTTTCTTTCTACGTTTTAACAGCCGTTATGTTGCTATGTTTGGTTAAGACATGCTGAGTCATGGTTTCCACCCTCTCCCTGCTTCAACGTTTGCATTAGAAATGTGTTTACGCGTGAGTTTTCACTCAAATCAGACATCTCTATTTTAAGCGTGCGTCTCTCTCTGGATCTCGCGGCGCCCTTCTTTCAATATTGTTTTAATATTGAACTCGCAGGAGGTCAGATTCTCTTATTGGCTCGGCGCCAGCCCATCTCCACCACCTGCCTCCTTTCTTTTCCCTTCGAGATGATCACTGCTGACATTTAATCTCTGCGCTCCACAAACAGGGCTGGACTCTTGTTAATGACACATACATATGGATGAGCCTTCACTGACGATCACAAAGGGCGAATACAGAAGCGCCGCTCGGCCGGCTGGAGGCTCGCCTACGATAACACACACACATAATAACACTGTATCGTATCAAAGACTACTGTGGGTGTGTTCTGTTCATATTGTGCACATATATCTGGCCCTGTACCACGTGAGGGTGATCGATGGATGGTCGAGCGGTTGTAATCTTAAAGCAGCATACATGTAGGAGGCGTGTTTGTGTGTGTGGGTTGTAATCTTTGTTTGTCGGTGTGTTGCAGATCACGTGTCCGTGGGGGGCCTAGGGGACAGCTTCTATGAGTATCTGCTCAAGGCCTGGCTGATGTCTGACAAGACTGACGAGGAGGGCAAGAAGATGTATTATGATGCCCTGCAGGTAACACACACACACACATACAGAAATCTCTTCACTCAGGGTCGGGATGACTTTGACTCCTTCAAGTATGAAACAGGAGGCAATATTTTTGCCTTCAGTCCCAGACTTCATCGGAGCTGCAACGATTCGTTGAATAGTACAGTTTAAATTCATGAAAACAACTTACCTGAAATTGCAAGTCCCTCACTAATGTGCCTCCAGCTGATTTCTGTTCAGATCATGGTAACTACCGTTGGTACTGTCATATAGCTCCAGGCATCCAGCCAAAGTCACCGAAATGAGAAAAAACTGCATTCCCTCGCTGAGTTGAGCTCGAGGTGTTCAGGCGTTCCCACACGTCAACATGTGATGCGCATATAGTGTAAAAAGGGTGAGGCACTCAGCAATGCAAAAAGCAATCGAAAACAATTACAAAGCCCCGCCCCAGCATGCGAAGACTTCACATGTTCCCACTACTCTCACTATTGTAGATTTGTACCATATCGGTTGTGAAAACATCAACCTCACCATCATTGATTTGGTGTCTGATTCATCTGGACTAAGAAGAAAGCTTTAGTTATTCTTTTGAGAGAACAAATTCTTGTAACTGTTGATCCACACTTTCCAAATTGCGATTGTCGCATGTGAAGTCTGTACACATGAAGTCTGACATTCACAAAATGTGTGTCTGTGTCACACCAGTACCTACCTAACTATGTGAAAAATTATAGCCAGAATATCAATTATATACCAGTGGAGATCGATATTATTTTCTTATAGTTTAATAATTTAGTGACAGCATCTTCCTCCCTGTAATGAGGATGTCATTATATTATTCAATGCATATAGCCAGTTTTAAAATGTTTTTTTGTTATTATTTTCTCATGTCTCGTAAAATTAGTGACAGCTTCTCCTCCTCTGCAAATGAGATATCAGGGTTTTGTGCCTATTACAAAGTCAGTCAGTAGTAACCTTTCCAATCGAACATTGAAGAAATCAGCTGGAATATTAATAATATAGAACATAAGACGGTTCAATAGCTTTTTATTTAGTATTGATTGACTGTGAGTTGTACAAATCCTTTTTGTTCTTGTGAGTTTTCTCTCCCGACAGCTGTAATTGTACAACTGAAAAGAGAAATCATCATTTGTCACCTGTCTGCAGGTCCCTAAACGCACCATCTGTGAACGGTGTTAAGCACCGTCTCTGTCCCGACCATCACATCCCGTTAGAGCTCTGATCTCCATGAGCTGTAATTTCCAATCTGTTGCACCTCTACCACTGAGAAGTGCAGTCTGTTGCATGGCTGAAAGAGATCCAACATCGCCGTGTATTTCAATTTCATCATCAACACATTACGATGTGAAAATATAAACACGACATTGGTCTCCACTGGAAAACTATGAATATGTATTATAAGTGAGGGTTTGAACATGGTGTTTACAGACCGGGAGCTGCGTGGATGATGAAAAGCTGCTTGATAATGATAATCGCGGACAACAAACATGAGGTCAGCTTCAGAGATTGAAAAGTGGTGCGTTGTATTTATTCCTCCCCGCAAGGGAGATATTAAAGGATTGCCCGAATAACCTTGAAGCCGTTGCTCACGAGATAATAAAAGCAATAATTTACATGATGACACGTAATGACCATAAATATTTTCTGGGTCGACTGAGACTGTAATTGGTGTTTTGCTAAATTAAATTCAGTTTGACTCGTGGATTTTTATTTTGCTTCAAGTGGGAATATTGTGATTTACCATCCATCACTTCGACCACTGCCATTCTTTAATCCTTACTGTGGGAGAGCCAGATGGTGAGTTTGAGCAGATGAGAGATGACGGCACAAACGGAGGAAAACACTTTTATGTGAGAAGGCAGAGACATGGAGCAGATGAATCAACAGCCTCCTAAAGTGACTACGCAGACGACGCACAGACACTCAGACAGCTTTTCTCTGTTTTAAAACAAATTGTCAACTTAAGCTGTGGTGACAAGCGGCAGGTCTCAGCTGGAGAGAGCCGACTCTCCGATTGTTTCCTGTGGCACTCTGGGGAGCAAATATATTACATGGCAACTAAAACGCAGCATTAACCATGCAGGGATTCTTTACCCATAATCCCTCCTGATCTTCAAGGATTATAGGCCTTCTTGATTTATTTGCCAAGGAGAAGCCTGGGAAGCGAGAGAGAGCAGCAGCAGCAGGGTGATTATCTGAGTCATAAATGATAAAATGATATGATAACCCACGCTGGTTCTATATAGTCTGGGTCGTGTTAAAGGGTCAGTACACCCAAAATACCTCCGTTACTATGAGCAGACCTTGTTGTGAGCGTTCCGATCTGGGATTTAGACTCACATTTGTATAAGGAGGAAGATGTCTTCACTTTATGAATGAAACAATTACCATTTTCACTAGTCCACCAGGCACTAACATATTTAATTATTTGCACATATACACAGACACTAGAGAGGTCGCACATAATTATAAATGTTAATCTGCTAACAACAAGAATTGTGTAACAATTTCTGGAAAGAACTATTGCCATTCAATTTAAAATATATAAATAAATAAATGTATCTTACTTTGAGCCCCATAAAACGTGCCGTTAAAGAAATACTCGATCCATAAAATGACCATTTGTATAACAACTGCTATATTTTATAATAAAAATAGATTTAACTTGTAATGAGGACCGATGTTCGACTCGTGTCTGCATCATCACTTGTAGGGTTTAGGAGTGAGGACCAAACCTAACCCACGTCACTCTTTGTCTTTCAGGCGATAGAGACCAACCTGATGAGGAAGTCGAGCAGCGGGCTGACCTACATAGCGGAGTGGAAGGGGGGGCTGCTGGAGCATAAGATGGGTCACCTGACCTGCTTCGCAGGAGGCATGATCGCTCTGGGTGCTGACGGGGCGCCCAGCGACAAGACGGGCCACCAGATGGAGCAGGCTGCCGAGATCGCCCGGACCTGTCACGAGTCTTACGCCAGAACCGGTAAATATGCCCACACAGAGGACGATACGCACTTAAATGTTTCATGTTGTCCTTTTTAATTGGTCACTCTGGTTTTAGGTTTGACAGCCTGTTTTGATTTAGTAGCAGCAGGTGCAAGTTTTTATCCTATTCATCAGAGTAAATCAGAAATGGTGGTTTTAGGCAAATTTAAAAGTCCTATTAATATCCAGATCCACCATTGCTCCATGGAATATGTACTTGGAACCAAATATGTTTGTTAATACTGGCCTGTGCGATATTTCTTATAGTGACATCATCTTCTTCTCTAAAGTAAGGTCAGGCTTTTGAATGCTGTCTATACACAAAGTACCGTTAATTCAAAGAAAAGCGGTCTTATTTAAAAGAATAACAGTTTAATCCAGTGCCATGTACC